>JZLH01S0012505.1:20996-33696 GCA_001188425.1 Eucidaris tribuloides
TGTTGTTGTTGTTGTAGTAAAAGTTTGGAGAAACTCACTGCTGCGTAGACCAAAGTGGCCTCTGCAGTAGACTTTTGACCTCTGACCTGTATAAAATTATTTGTGACCTGAAGAATTTTGGTATCTACTAACTAGTGTCCTCATCAATGACATCATCAAAAAAAAATGGAAGGGGGTGGGGGAGGGGTGGGGCAAATGTTTCATATTAATCCCCTCAAATTCTACACAAATGTGAATGTCTGCTGAAAGGTAAAAGGGTGTTAATGCAGTACACATACACACATACACACATACACACATACACACATACACACATACACACATATACACATACACACATACACACATACACACATACACACATATACACATACACACAAGTATACACACATACACACACACAAACACAATATACACATACACATACATACACCCCTCTCCAAGCAATGTCCCCACCGTTCCCCACCACATAACAGCATTACCCTGTTGCCGCCAGTTTTTTTTTGGGGGGGGGGAGGGTCCTGGCTATTTTGTTGTTTCTGGCCTGTCTGTATACCTGTTTATATCAATAGTGAGGGTATCATTGCTTTGCACATGTTATGTATGTGAAAACTGAAAACATCTGTTTGCTGTTCGCCATTTGTTACTTACCATGGATGTAAGGTTGTTGATGTTCGATAGATGTTGTCGTATTTTATCATGACAATTAATTACAAGATTTGGCAAGCTGTATTTGCCATCCATTTGTCTGGCCTCATTGAAATGATACAGTGCCCAATTTTTAGAGAGATTTCATGTATCATGCCAAATATATAGCACTGATTTGTTGTCCTGTTCTGTTCTTGTGACAGTTGATTGCAGTCAATTATTTTAAAATGATGCACCACGTGCTACCCCGGGGTACCGTTGTACCCCGGTGTACCGCATTGTGCAGCGCCCTCTTGTGTCCAAAAATGTATTTTCTTCTATTATGATCACTGAAATCAGTGGTTATGACGCATAACCTGTGCAAGTGCACAACAAAAAGGCATAAACTTATGTAAAATGGGTAAAAATGAAGCTAAATTTGTTATTTTCACACTTATTACATAACTTTTACATAATTTTGTAACCAAGGGTACAGTGCAAAAAAAAAAATAATAATTGAACAAGCTGGCGGATTTCTAGTTGGTACCCCTGGGTACCATTTATGTCATCAAATACCAAATTTGTGTACATTTTGTACTAGTGTTCAGTCACTGCTCAGTATTTCCCTCTGTTGTCATATCTACCATAGATAAACGTAATGTGTACACTTGTACAGCACTGCGTTGTGCTAATCATGGAAAAAAAAATCAAAATCTCATTGTTTGATTCTACAAAACATCAAAACCCATTCCCATTCTTGATGAAAACAAAATTTCAAGTATGTCTGTATATACCATTAGATAAACATAATGTGTGCATACACTGTACCATAATCTGTGGTTATCTGTAAAATATGTAAGTAAATAAAAATCAGAATATCTTTGTTTGATTGTACAACACCCATTCCCATTCGTGATGATTAATTCATGGATGATTAATTCATGCTCCATCTCAGAAAAAAGAGGGGCTCAATGATGCGTAACCTAGAGACCGGTTGTGGTTGCCATGGATACAGCATCATCAAACCCCATTCTCCATTTCAGTGAGTCACAGCGATTAATTCTGCCCAACACGCTTTGTGTTTTGCGTATTAAGTGATCTCACCGTGATGAATGAACGTGTGGGATTGAGTTTCGTCGTCGTCGTCATCGTAGTTGACAAAATCAGAGTGACGCATAATTAACGGTCAGCGAGGGAGCAATCGGAGAATTCCTCCAATCACTACAGTACTTCTGTTTGACTGGGTGTGCGTTATCAAAGTGCATGTATGCATGTATGTGCGTGTCCATTCAGAGAAAACGGGGAGATTTCTAGTAGAAAATGGCCTTTAGCATGTGCAGGGGAAGGCGTGTTCTGGCCTCATGTGGAACATTTGGGCCAGTATCGGACCCAGGCAGGTTGGAGGAGTCTTACATCGCAACAAAGTAAGTTATTTGCAATTTTGGTGCCATTTAGGTACTCCTGTGATGGTGCAATGAGCTGTCTCAGTTTGTGATAAACTTTTGTTACGTCTATTCTGTGCCACACCTTTTAATCTTTCAGATCATGCTATTTTTTTTATAAATACTGGTACTCATGTACATCACTTACATGTACATGTTTCAAATGTTAACTTTGATGACTGTCAATGCGTGCATTTGTGATACTGGTTTTCAGAGTTTTCAGATGAATGTCAGGTTTCATGCATTACATCTCTAGTCTGAGGGAACAATAAAATTTTATTGCTATATAATTTATACAACCAACATTAATTACATGTACACAATTTAACTTCTTATATCCTGTGATACAGTATTTGAAATTCACCATGAATGGGAATGATTCTCCAGGAAATTTAATAGAAACAAAGGTTCTTAGAAAAAAAATAATTCTATTCTTGGGTAAAATTTATATATATATTTTTTTAAATGCACTTAAGTTCTTATAACTTACTGGACTGCATAAATAAAGACCAAAATCTACTTCATAAGGGAAAAGAAAGAAAGTTTAATATTCTGAAATGATTTCTGTTTGCAGTGTATCTATTTATTTGTAGCATTTTTATTTTATTTTTTTTTTGGCGTGGGGGGGGGGGGTTGTCAGAATTTAATAGATGTTAGATATTTTGTTGAAAGTGCCATGTTGGACAACTTCATTTCACTGTGGCTTTCATCATGCATAACTTTTCCCAGGGCTCAACATAAAACAGTAATTCCAGAGTAATATCTTAAATTCTCTTCAAATTCGTACTTGGATCCTTGCAAATCGCTGGTTCTTCTGATTGAGTCACTCTGTTCTCTTGTTGTATTAAATTGGCTTGTCGGGAATTGACGCCACGTGATGGCTTGTCTCTTCCCTCAGAACAGATTGTCTCCTTGAATCACAATCAGTCAGAGCTCATTTCTCTTGACCCGTAGATGATCCTCCCAGAAAATTCAAGAGAGGTCCACCCCAGGGCCCTCCCTTATTCAAGCCCCAGTGCCAGGGGGGAGATTATGCTCGAGGTATAACCCCCGTTTGCCCCCTCCTTGTGACTCATTCTGGGTTACAGCACTCTTTTGTATGTAAGGGCAGTGTTAGAGCTAAAAGTTTTCGCAGAAAAAAAAATCAGTAAAGGGAGGATTGACAAGTTATAGTGTAAAGGACTGGTTATATTTAGGCAAACAAAGCTTGTTGGTGACATGAAAGACATAGTGTACTTCATAGTATTGACCAGGAAAGGGGAATAACTTAACTATGACATTTTCCCAGGATTTAAAGTATGTAATCTGTACTGTCAATAATAATTACTGCAGGAGTGCATTTAAGAGTCACATGTAAACTGCCAAACACGGACAGTTTTCACTCAAACTTAAAGGTAGGATGTCTCTTGTGCCAGCCTTAAAATTCACATTGTGTAAATACACCTGTAGGTATATAGAAGAAAATAGCATCTGAGAACCTTAAGCAAAATAGGAGCTAGAAACTCAGTTTCAGTGGACTGAAGTAACCCTTAGACTTTGATTTGAACTATTGTCTTGTGAGACAAAAATCTCACTGGTCTACTAGTCTTCTTTCATACCCTTACAGTGTATCAGGTTTGATATCTGACATTTATTTACAATTTACAAATGTGTACCATATGCATTCATTAGCATGACAAATTCTATGCATAAGTCTCATACAGATTATTATCCATACACCAATACATCATTACTGAAATAATACTACTAAACTGATTAAAGGTAAATGACATGGTTGGGGGTAGTCCTCAACTTGGGCTGAAACTGCTCTAGAATCAAGTAAACTATGCAAGGATTCTGCTGTGAAACTCTTGTAGTCAAACGGTGACTCATTCTAAAATAAACAATGTCAATATCACTCGTACCACGGAAACCTGCTGTGTGGCTCTCTATGGAGCTTATTTTTATCGTCCCCGGTAAAAATTAAGATACTCCTATGTTTATGCTTGATTCTCCTTCAGTAAACAAATTACAGACAAATCCTCCCAGGTGGGTGATCCACACCTGCTAGTGTATAGTTGGTATATATTTCAAGTCATTTGGTTCTTGAGGCATTTTCGAGTGTTACCAATCATGTCACTAACCCTTAAGTTCACTGAGTTTCACAGAGTCTAACCACAGATCTACAACTGACTAACTGACCACTATTTTCTGGTGCATTTTTTAAAATTCAAGGTCATTACTGATCTTCAGATTTCTCAGACATGTCATTTATGAAAGGCCATGAGTGATGTTTTGCTGTGCTATGGGAGGGGTGCAAACAAGATTTTCCACCTGTACATGTAGTTTAATAGTTCTCCCCAGTTCCATAACTGTTTGTCATGTCATGTCATGGATGTTGGGTGACCACAGTCTAGTCTACAATAAAATGTCACACAAAATTGAAAGGTGATCTCTCTCTGTCAGCAGTGAAGATACAGAATAAAGTCTAACAAAGAAAATAATAAAAAACAAAATTAATGGTTTCACAAGTATGCGTAATGTGTGAATCGGTACTCAGACTCTTGGAGGAATAAGATTGGTGGTCAAGGAAGCGAAAGCTTGTATCATAATCTCATCTCCCTTTATCAGTGGAAACTACATTAGCATGTATACATTTCACCAGACCTTCACACATTGTCTAGACACTTTGGTTACCGAAAATACGATTCTTTGCTCTGTAAGTTTTTCATGTTATCATTACGGATTGAAGGTTTCTCTTGTCTCGGGATATGACATCATACTTTTCCAGGTAATATGACGTTACTGTGGAGGTTTGATAACGGGA
Organism: Eucidaris tribuloides; assembly: GCA_001188425.1. Lineage (NCBI taxonomy): Eukaryota > Metazoa > Echinodermata > Echinoidea > Cidaroida > Cidaridae > Eucidaris > Eucidaris tribuloides. The sequence continues at coordinate 25,872 of JZLH01S0012505.1, forward strand.
TGCCGGACTAAAAAACCCCCCCCCCCCCCCACCCTCAAAGAAGAGAAGAAGAATTAAAGGTTATAGCACTCACATTTGCAAGTACTCCAAATTGCCTTGAAATTTCTTCTTGTAATAGCTTCTAACATTACAGTAATAATTGAAAGGTTTGAGCTTTAAATTAAATGCCTCCTAGTTAAGAAGTAAGAAAACAGGAAAATATACCAGTATCCCAGATATTTGTTTATCTGCTTATGTCTGGCAGATACTGTGACAGGAAAATCATTTATTTTTAAATGAAACATTGTATATTTACTTTCAATTTCAGAACTTTGTAGTTTGACATTGTAACTTGTCATTTTAGTTTGCCAAAAAGTATTTTGTTTTTGCCCCCCCCCACAGCTATTACCCAAATATTGTGTCCTACCTTTTAAAACATGTCACGAAGAATGTAATATGTGATAACATTTCTTACTTGATTCTATTGTGTTGCAACATGTAAAAATAAAAAAAGATAATGGGAAACAAAACTTTCTAACTTCTAATACTCTGAAAGTGTGTCATTAGGATAGCATGTTGGAAGTATTTGTCATACCGTGCCAATATTGCTGTCACTGACGCAGGAGGACAAATTGAATGCAATATTAATAGTACACATCCAATTTTAGATCCACCAAATTATTTGTCATTGTGTGTCGTTTGTGGTGTCATAGTTTCATAAGTTAACCTCAATCATGCATGCATGCATGCATGATGATTACACATTTGGTAGCTGTGCTTGAATGGGTGAAAGAATCATGGCTGTTGTGTTTTTCTCTCCCCTCGATGTGGAACTTTTACATACTTGTACATATATTTAATAAGAATTAAGAACATATTTTGTCATTGTAATGCATTTTAATACAGATATAAAACACAGCATGAAAAGGGTTTGTATATACACCTGCTTTGATATAACAACACAACTCATAACTCATGAAAACATAAACATTACAAGTCTTCTGAAAATAATAAAAATAATTTTTTTTTCTGGAGGAAATCTGTAAACCACAATGTTGAAATCATATTGGATGACTTGTACCTGATATTCTTTTGACTTTTTCAGGGAAACCATCACTAAATCCTTAATTTTATACTTAAGATAATTGAAATCCTACGTGTATTGTAGCCTTATGATATGTCATACCATGTGTTCATTTCGTGTTCTTGACTCTTTGCAAGATGCATACATTCTCACATAGTATTTGCACTCCAGGGCCATTCTTTGAAAAGTGAAACAAATGGTCACACATGTGACAGAACTTATTTGACCTCTGTATCTCATGTAATTCCAAAGGCCTTGCAGGTACATTGTTTTGAAATGTAAATATATCTAGATCAAGTGAAAATATTTAATGTTATGTTAATCATACTTATTTAGGGTCAGAGAGGTCAAATAAGTTTGGTCACGTGTGTAACAATTTGTTTCACTTTTCAAAGAATGGCCCTCCAGATTATTTGTATTTGTTGTATAGAATCACTTGGAGGAAAAAATCATATCATTAGGTATTAACCCTTAAATATCTCAGTACATGTAACTATTTTCAGTAGTAATTTGCAATCTTTGCAAGATCTTTCTTAAAAAGTCTGGACGACTCAGCAAGATGTTTAAAGTCATGTGGCATATCTCTGTCCACATGCATGAAAAGATTCAACTTAATTTACTGAAATTAGCAATTAAGAAGTGAAAGTTAAAGGGCTTTGGCACACTTTGTAAGTATTACTGCGCCTAAACGATTATGGCTCCGGGCTTCAAAAACACATTAAGTCGATGTAAGTGATTCTTAAGGATTTTTATAACTTGGTGAAAAACTTGGGTCGAAGACACATCCCTGATTCACTTCCTGTTGAACCTTAAGTTTCAGAAATGAGACATTTCTCGTCCTGAGTCACCGCAGCCATCTGCCGACTGGTAGTTAACATCTCAGAACGTAACAATTTTCAACACTTGAGGAAGATTAGTTTGTATGTGCCACTGAGCTAGAGATTAAGAGTGTTGATCCTGACACCAGTTATAAAAACCTAAAACAATTTTTCCCATTTGTTTATTATTAAAATGCTCTGGGAATGACATATCTAGGGAGACTGGACCTTCTTGACCCTTTGAACCATCTTAGAAGCCCACAATGAAGCTATAAATGGTACAAAAGTTTAAAATGTCCACAGTTTGTCTTTATATGAAAATACAAGCTGGACCAAACTTATATTTAAAGTGCAAACTTGAAATAGAAGCCAAGAAGCTTTCAGCAAGACTTTGAGTATCTCTTTGAAATTAAAATCCCAACTTCTAGCCAGAAAATCAACCCATTGCTTCCAAGAATCAGATCAACTGGTAATTCAGTTTCATCTTGCCATGATGCACATTTTGCTGTAGACCTTGTGATAAGTATATTCATGACCGGTCCTGAACAGGTATATTCAACAAAATTCATTCAAACCATTGATGGACAAACATTAAGGGATCATGTTGAAAAAAGCAAAAAATGACTAGATGATAACATCAATGTCAAGTTGTAAAATGTACAAACGCAAAACTTTTGGAATGTTCTAGGGATGGTCCATAGAGGTAGAAATATGCCCTTTGCAAGTTCTCAAAACTCTAATGCATCTTTTGGAAGTATCTCAAGTTCTGATGAGAGTATATTGGATAAATGTGCATCTGTCAAGATTTCATCAGTGCATTTTATTTTCTCACTACACCCTGGTCCCTGGATACTGTCCAATGGGCCAACCTCATCTGCACCCCGAAGAGGAAACATTAAACTTGAGTATGCTCCTCATGATTTCCTGTTAGTTTAGAGGAAATTTGATTTGATGCCCGTAATATCAAAAATATGGGCTAGAAAGTCTGGAGACTTCCAGGGATATTCTTAGCTTTAGTTCATGTAAGGACTTTTAAACTGTATTATCCGGCAACCCTTTTGACTTTCCATGATGACTTTAAGCCCTTTATTGAGATGATAATTATATAATGACCATAATATAGTTTGCCTGTCTCGTAAAGATGCCATTATTTTGTTAAAAGTCTGTGTCATCATTGTCTTCAGTTAAAAAAAGGGCAAAAATGTCACTGGAAATCTTACCAAAATTGTGTCTGTGGATGTGGTAGAGAGGTTTCCCCAAATGATATTAGCTGTTGTGATTAAAAGGCCATGAAATTCAATGTGCTTTACATGTATGCATAAAAATGATAATAACCCCACCATTTTATAATATTTTGCAGAGCATATGATGTAAGTGATGAGCTAATGGAAAGTCTTCCAATTAGACCAAACAAGCAAAAGTGGAATGAAAAATAAAAGAATAATAGATAGATAGATACTACTAATCCATTTTATCATCAGATCTCAACAGTATTGTAGAACTAGTTGATCAATCAAATGGTTCTTCCTTCAAAGTTAAATCTTTTTAAGTCTTTTTGTAAGTACATGTATTTGAGATCTTACACAATGATGTAAGTCACAAGATGAAAAGAAAGAAAATCCATTTTAGTTTGTAAGTGTTTCGAACTTTAGAGTGAGAAAGGTGTTAAGGGCTTCCCCAATTTCCCAGAAATGCCCCTTCAAGTTTCCAGACCTTGATTTTGGAAAAGTGACTTAAAAGTGATAAGCTCATTAGTACATTTGGCACAAATCAAATGGCTGAGGATTTGAGAACATTAGGTACTTACAGACATAGAATGATGATACCTTAAGCTGGGAATGCTGATCTCCAAATGCAGCTTTGGAATTCATTGATTAAAAATAGAAAGAAAAAGAAATATAGAATGAAAAATGAATGGAAGAAGTAGGTGATGTAAGTTAAAAGATACATGGTGTCTAGCAGAGTGCACAGTTCCCCATGTGGGAATGACTACAATACATATGAGCTATACATTGCAGTGTGTTCTTTGCAAATACCTTACAGTATTTTACCATTTTTATGTGTTTTGTCATGATTGTGTTTGATATTCCATTTGTCGCACAATCAGTGGCAATTCAGTACAGACATGGAAATTTGAAAAATGCTTCTCATCTGTCATCATTAGATGTTGACAAAGTTCCGGAAAGTTTTCCTGGGAATGTAGACTGGATGAATCACCACAGTGGTCTGTGTAGTGTGTATCTTCATATCAACCAGTTTAACCTATATCCCACCAAGAATGAAATGCATTTTAATGCCATTCGAGCCTTGACACAAGATAAAGGTTGTTGTTACATAAAATATAGAAAAACAAAACATGTTTATTGCATTGTATTGTGGTATTACCGGGCCAGTTGGGTGTGGATATACATGTATGCAAATAGTTTTCAGAAATTCTACTCTTTTATGTACCTACATTAACCAAACATATGTTTTACAGCATTAGCATTCTGCAGTCGTAATGGCCCTTTCTCTTGTCATGGCCCATATATGACCAATTTAAAAAAAAAACAGTTTAAACATAATCATTCTGAGACCATTTTATTTTCCATAGCTAGATCACTGGTAGACAATGAGTTAAAATTTTACAACACTGGGGGCACAGATTGGATCTTAAATTGTGTCTTAAACTTGTTTGAAAATCTGTTGAGAATATCTACAGTGGGCATAGAGGCATAATAATGGACAATACAGTAACATCATGGTTAGTAAGCAAAGGGTTAAAGTAAGTGACCCAGCACTTACACAATCAGACTAATTAGTGCCTGAGTAATCCTCCATAGTTATACAGCTCATGAATTGGCAGTTTATTTTCCCAGGGTAATGGCTTTTATGCTCCTTCGGTTGGTGAAATCTTGGATATCATTCTTGCGGGTGAACTCCTAACGCTATATTAGATCAGACCGCGGCAAGGCCACCCTTCACTCTACGTTCCTGCATTGGAGCTGGTCATGATTAACATTTGTGTGGGAGGTAAGATATTTATGGTGTAAACTTGGATCAGAAAATAATGCATATACTCACAGGGATCCTCTCTGCTTGGTAAAATTAGACCTATTGCTTGTAGCCTTCTACCAATACAATTGTTGACACTTTTGAAAATCTCATGTGTGCAAGGTCTGAAAGTAACCAAATTACAGAAGCTGCATTTTCATAACAGTTGTCAGCATGTACAACTGAGTATTTTCGCGGGGTCAGCATTAACTTTGGATTAATTATCTTGGATTTCTGTGGTTTGACCTTCAGGAAAAATGGTATGGAATTCACAGTTTCTTTGTAATTTAATTGTATTGCCCAGAAGTATTGCTAAGGAGGCAGTAGGAATGGACCCCAGTAAACTATTGGCTAGTTGGGCAACCTGTGATACTAAACAGTAATGTTGCACATTATTGTGCCATTGTAAGAAGTGATACACCATCATAGCATGACCCTCTTGCTCACTTTTAGTCCCAACAAATGCTTAAAAGCATAAATAAAGGTCATTGAACCATGATTTGGAACACTTAAAAATCCTCAAAGAACAATATTTGAAATAATACACAGGCAGCTATACACTAGCAGGCAGTGGATCTCCCACCTGGGAGATTCGTCTGTAATTTGTTATACTTAAGGAGAATCCAAGCATAAACATAGGAGATCTTATTTTTTCCGGACGATAAAAATAAGCCCATAGAGAAGCCACAGCAGCAGCCAGGTTTCCGTGCTCGAGTGATGTTTGACATTGTTTATTTTAGAATGAGTCAAACTGTTTGACTACAAGATTTTCAACAGGAGAATCTTTGCCATAGTTTAAGCTTGATTCTAAGTAGTAGTTTTCAGCCCAAGTGTGAGGACTACCCTCAATCATGTCATTTACCTTTAAGGTTTTTAAATTCAATTTTGGAAGTTTGCTAGAAGCTATTCAGAGAGGAAGTTAAGAATAGATACAGTTTATTGCTGTCAATATGTCCTTGATTTGACTAAATAGTATGGGTCAAAATGTCAAAGGAACCTGTACTTTCGCATGGGGGTCATTAGAAGGGGGGTGGGGGAAGAAAATGGTAATTCAACATTGGTTCTGACAATAATTGCGTGAGTTATAATATCTTCAATGACTAAGATTTGGGATTAGGGTTATGATTTTGCTTTTAGTTGACTGAGGGTTACGGTTGCAGCTGCAGTGATTGTTTTCAAAGTATACAAGTTTTACAATAAAAAAATTACATGTAGATGTGGACATTAAGATAACCTGTCGTACTGTCATATTAATCACTTATGTGCCAGCATATTTCCCTTATATAGGGCCCTTAGGCCAACAAGTCTTTTTCTGTAGATTCATGGGTGATTGTCAAGATTAATCAATAAATTTTATCCCATGCAAGGTAATTCTTGACAAGTGTCATCCAGGAAAATGCAAGACATTTGTGACAGATTGCTCACTGGGCCAAAATGGAACCCGAAGTAAGGAAGAGGGTAATAATGTGTCCAAGTCAGACAATTGATAATATTATTTCTTTCCAACTTAACAATTAGAGTCCAGTAGCTTCTTATTGCCATAAAAATTTCTAAATAATTGTTGATATACTTTATCATTTTATGACTTATAGGAAGGAAATGAAATGTTATTTTGAATCTTAATTTTGAATCTTGATTTTGAAAAAAAAAATATTGATATTCATCTCCTGATGATGGATTTCAGAATAAAAATCTTGATATAAAATCACCCGTTTTATATTTTAATGATGAATGTGTACTATTTTGTCCTCCTGCACATTTGGTGCTCTTAATATGTTTGGTAGAGAGATGATATTTGAAATTTTTAAAACTATACTATGTGTACCTGACCTATATGGAAGTTAGATAATTGATTGGCTTGTTCTAATAGTCTCCATTGGTATACAGTTAACAGTATTGCCTCCTTGTGAGACTGTGTCTGTATTATACGGTTGTTCATCTTTGATATATATTTATTCCCCGTAACAGGTAGATTTTTCCCAAAGATTATCCTGTTACTCTGCAGGTGTTTCCTTTGAGATACCAGTATGACTGATACATCCTAAACTAGCAACACCCATTTCCAAACTCTCTTCATCACTCCAACCCCCCCCCCCATCCCCCCAGATTTTGTCATCTGAAGTGCTTAACTTAGTACATCTATTCTTGATCAAGAACAAACTTCCGTGCTGTTATTATCAGAAAACTTTATTTGCCCTTTCTCGAACTGTATTCAGGTCACTGTCACTGACCTAGATTTATTTGGTCGCTAACCTATTGATATCATTGCACCACGAAGTATATAATTTGTAAATGTGAATAAGAATAAGATATAAGAATATAAGTATTATATGAATATGATTGCTAATATAAATAAAAGTACAGATACAAATATAGATATTACATACCGGTACACTACAAACATCATTTTTGGCAATTTCATCACTTGGGTGGACTGTCATGAACTTCTGTTTTTTTTTGTTGGAAAATAATTGCAGTAATTGGTTTAAAAACATAATTTCAAAACTTACCGATAGGATGGAGGAAGGATACACTTATTTTGTGACTAATCATTCATTCTATTGAAAGTTATTTTAATAAAAAAAAATGTAGTTTTCATAATGATCCTACGGGCTGGCAATTATCTCAGAAGTTGTGCTACAAAATTGCTTGAAATGACTGGATGCTTGATAAAGCCAAACACCTGAGAATTAATCTGTGCTGCCGCACCCTTCCTAATAGTCAGAAATGTTGCGTTCCATGTACAACCTCAAATATATCACAATCTCCTGATTTTCCTACTAATACAACGGATTTTCTCAGATGTCGTTACTTTCTGAACCATAAACATATGATTTTAAGGACATCCTTTTTACGTCAGTCTGAAAACAGTGTATTCACAGTATATTTTGGTCAGAACATTTAAATAAAT
>JZLH01S0012513.1:9179-27558 GCA_001188425.1 Eucidaris tribuloides
GGAAAGATATTGCAACACACACCGAACACTCACCACTTCCGATGGCTATCCTTTAGCGAGGCAATGCAGCAGTGGTGTGTTATCATCTGTAAAATCGTTGAATAATAAAATGCGTCTGAAAGGGTGTATGGGCTGTTGGATGGGAGAGGGGGAGGGTATTTGAAGGGGTGAGTGTTTTTGCTTTTGTTTGATCTAGTCGACAGATCATCTGTATGGTCTGAACTCTTATCTAATGATATAAAAATTGAAATAATGCGTGTTATTTATAATCGCTATGACAATGCAAAGTCCTGTGTCAAAGTTAAAGGTATTGACTAACATTTACCACAGTATTTGAGCTACATGATTCCCCATGCTACCATTGTCTTTGATAAGGTCTAAAAATGAAGCCCTGAAAAATCGTATTTCAAAATGATTATTTAGTGCTTTAAGAAAGTGAAAATCGCAAGTTGATCGGATTCACCTGCCCATGCATTTCTCCCATAGACTTACTGTGTGTACACCTATGCTATTTAAACTCGCCCCGAGTTTTAATTGTGAGTTCATACATAACTTGCCATTGGCATTGTAACTTTCCAAACTTTTTTATTCTAGGGTGTGTATTTGTCCATATGAACACTATTATGTAGTTCAGAATTTGAGAATTTTTTAAATTGAAGCGCAACAATGTTAATCTATCACTTTAATAATGAACTGACAGAGTTGTTTAATTGCAATATCGGTGTCCACCAGGGTGACAATAATAGCGCCACTGTTATTTGCTATATTAGAAATCGATGAAACCCCTCCCTGCAATGTCCATTCACGTACACACTAAGAAATAAACTTTAGTAATTGGGGTGTAAAACTTGAAACAATAGCAACACCTTATAGGGTGTAAATTGTCATTTAAACCCTACAGGGAGTAATTTTACACACTATAGGCTGTAATTCTTATACCATGTGGGATGTAATTTTACGCGCATGGTGTACATGTTGTAATAACACTGCCCCCCCCCCCGGGGGGGGGGGCAGGGACTCGCGGTTTAACTCGCTACTGTGAAATTGTACAGGAAGTTTTGCCATCATTCCAAATGTATAGGCCCACATGACGGCTATGGCGGCGAACACATCTGACCTAGATCACAGTCAAGTCATGTGAACCCTGGGATATTAGTAATATACATTTACAATAATTAGGCCTAGAGGCCTACGAAACTACAGTTCAAGTTCCTGTTCCAATCATGTATTGATATCCGCAACACAGTTTACAGCGACCGTGGAGATGGAACTTCCCCATCATCCTGCACTTCAGTCCGAGTCCAAAGCCAATGTTACATCAATTATTATGTCAAACCGGTTGAAACCAGTCTCATCAGTAACAATTTTTGGCAATGTAATCGGTACATGTGACTTGGATTAACCAATCACATTTCGGATGGGAAAACCCAGGTTCTGGTCTGACACACCCTTTTTGTCAGTCCGTCTGTTGAACGCAATGGGACATGGATGTGCTTGGGGCGGACTCCTAAATTCTCCAGAATTTAGCTCACAATCACCACGATGAGCACTGTTCTGGCGGATCCTCCACGGTAGAGCTTCGGCGTCGCGAAAATCATAACCACCGGTCCGCATTAGCGGTGCGTCGTGCTTTCAACATGGATCAGACCCATTGTAATTTTTGACTTTATAATTATGATACCACAATGTCTCCATTTTCAGAATTAACCAGCACACCATATCATATGAAATTGGATCCACCTTTTTGTTCAGATGTCGGACATTGGTTCAACTTTGATGTGAAGTTTTTTTGGTATCATACTGTCATCGTGTCGTTCATAATGGTGTCTTCGAACATGTCGAACTTGTTTTCTGGTTGTAGCGGTTTTATTTTCAATAACATCAGGAAGGACCTTTTGTTCAACATGGCTGGTATTGTGTTCGCTTGTTTGATAACCCATTTTGGAGCTGTCAGGTTGTGAGTTAGTGACAAGTGTCCTGTAAGTGTAACAGGACTGTGTATTCGCGTATTGAATTATTTTTTCTGAGAGATGGATGATGGATCTAACATTGACGGTTAATTTGTAACCAAGATATGGGTAATGCATATCGTCAATGCTATCTTTGCAATGCAATGAAGGCATAATAATGTATTAAATATATTTCGGCACAATTGCTGTCCTTAATTTGTGTAAAATTAATCTACTGCTACACGCAATTTTGCAGCGATAACTAAATATATGAAAATGTTAAAATAATAATATACTGTATATCTGAACACAAAAATACAGGAAATGTTTCAATACACGTCTGTTTTTAAATTTGAATCAATCATCGCCGGGTTTGTATTGTTGTTGTTGTTGTTGTTGTTGGAGTACTAAATTTGTTTGCGTGGATATCAGCAATTATTTGTACAATGTGATAGCCAAATCCCATACATAGGGTTTTCTTGTGAAGTTGAAATATTTCACTGAAGTTTCATATTTTGACAGAGACGGGGCACGATGAATTCGAATCAAATTTCTGTGTCCCCCTTCCATTCATCTCTTCAGACCATTTCTCCACATCTTTTTAAATCGTGTGCACAATGGGCTTGACCATGGTTTGGGCATATAGCTTGCACGTCCGACAAAATTCGTGTATACAAACATGTCTTTGAATTTGTAGTAGCAAGTTTAAATTTACGAGGAAAAAGTATCTTGTTATCAAAATCGTGTTAAAAATAAAGAGCTCAGTTGTTCATTTTGCTCGTTAAAATAACCGTGACCTTTCAAGTGTGAAGAAATACGAAACTAGGGCGAAAGGTGGTTTGGGGAGGTGGAACTAAAGTCTGAAAAATCAGCTGTTGAGCCAAAAAAAGGGGTGCAAATTCCGTTTTTTTTTTGCCAGGAGTGGAACTCCTCTGCCTCTGCGTGGAAGGGGGGGGGGGCACATGTATCTAGAGCACCCGCCAGATATGCCTTTGCAAAAGTGTGCCTCGCGAGTCAGGGAAGGTATTATCAAACTTGCATTATGCATTATCTGTATGTATAGGTGAATTCCAACGCGCAACGTTTTATTACCTGATCATTTGGGTTCCCCACAGGCATGACAGGAAATAAATGTGCGCTTTGTTTGATACATGTTGTGCAGAATTATTCATTCTGGGATACTTACAAAAACCCGCCCACCAAAAAGATTCTCAAAATACTTTGATAAGAAATAAATTAACAATGCATATCAAAATTCATATGATATAAAAAACAGTAAGTTGTATCTGAAAAGTAAATTATTATGATTCAAAGGGTGAGATAACTATCGGACATGAGGGATATTGATTTACTTAGCATGGTGTATAATTATGATGTATAGACTCACGTAAATTCCGGGCGTAAATTTTAACACTTTTAATACAATACTATACTATACTGTAATATTTTGCAGGAGATTTTCTGCGTGTGGGACAGTACTGAAAGGATTAAGGACTACCAGACACACAGTGATTCTCTCCTTATTGCTAAAGATCCGATATTATTTCATAGTCATAACGACAAATGGGTTGAATCGAATTAAAACTAATATAGGGCGGGTGTATGGATTGTGTTCTCTGTATATGGCGACTGCTTGATGGATGGGTGGATGCAGATAGGTAAGATAAATAGAGATTGATAGGAAAGTTGTAGATATAGAGAAACGAATAGAAAAAAAGAAAGCCTTTTTTTACATAGATGGCACGAAAATAAAAGTCAGACGTCCTAATAGTCTGAAAACTCAAGTTTGATCAATTGTATTTTTTCATCATTTTGTTCGGTACCAGCCAGTTTATTTCTTGTGTGATCCACAATTTACAGACATGAATGAGGTTCCAAATGAAAAAAAAAGTCCATTGCCATTTTATATGATATAGTTCAAAGGTCGTTGCAGAATACTTTAGGGATTACAATGCATGGTGATACCGGTGCATTTTCTTTTTTGACCTGGACTCATAATCTATTGGAAGTATACATTCCATGATGCAATGACACATCGTTTCAAAGACAGACTTTTCTTATGATACTAGAAACAGATATCAAAAACATGTTCACAGTGAGTCTACCAGTTGTATTGATTTATAACGATAATTATGTATGAAATGGTGTAGTTAACTTCATGCTGTATCTTGCCTTTCAGACTTGCATTGGTGGGATGAGAGGCTGAACATTAGAGATAACTTATACTCACCATGAAGACGAGCATTTTCTGTACCGCTGTGGCCGTTCCGGCTTCCCTGTTGATGGTTGTGACTCAGTGGAACACACACAAAACAAGTGTGGAATTACACCTGGTTTACAGGCAACAACATTGACAGATGGTTCTTAATGCTGCCAATTCACAGGGCAAGGCTCAATTCATGCAATTCATTCCATGTAAAACACACATTGTCAAATATTTTCGCACTGGAAGAATAATTTGTAAAAGTCTTTACCATGATCTTTTATGAAAATTAAATCAGTGATTCAATATCTATGGAAGAATATTATGAAGGCCCTGCCTTGTGAATTCGAAGGTCCCAAGCCCTTACCAAAAGCAGAGGGAGAACCAAATGATAAGTATACCTAATCAATCTTAATTCAGACTCTTCATTTCAACATTTTCTCCCAAATTTTCAACACTTAGGCCTACATTACACACTTGCAAACACTCATACCAACTTTCACAGGAAACACACATACACATAAACACAGACTTACTTTTCTCCATACATCCAATACACATTTAATCACGCATAGTCGCACTCACGTACTACATTTAGATGCATTCAAACATTCACAATATAAACGTCTCATCAGTATTATATCAATTACATCAACGTGATGACAGCCTTCACCCAGGGATAAAGTGATTTGAGTCAAAATTAACGTCAAACAGATTCTGACACCGATGGATGTGATTCTCTGACTGCCAAAACGATGTGTCTGACGCCTGATGAAGTTGAGATGTTATGGTGGACGTTCTCACCCACTCCAAATTAAAGTGGTTGCATCTTCCGCAGTCAAATCATGAGCGAGCTGATCTTCAAGAATAATGAAATAAAGTAATTCCCCACATGACATGGCCTACATTGTAGAAGAATTAAATCTACCCTTAAGTTTTATTTCTTATTGGGGAATAAAATATAAATCTATCTATCTATCTATCTATCTATCTATCTATCTATCTATCTATCTATCTATCTATCTATCTATCTATCTATCTATCTATCTATCTATCTATCTATCTATGTATCTATCTATCTTTCTATCTGTCTGTCTATTTCTATATTTATGCATGTATTTTTTCCGTCCATCCATCCATTCATCCAATTATTAGTATCTATAAATGAATAAACAATTTAATAAATAAGTAAATGAATAAACAATTTAATAAATAAATAAATAAGTAAATAAATAAACAAATCCTTTCATCTGGCTATATCAGACTAATTATCTATTCATGTCTATATAACTATATCTCTGTATATCTAACTACAAACATATCTATTTTTCCATTGATATATCCATCTGTATATCTATCTATCTATCTATCTATCTATCTACTTATCTATCTATCTATCTATCTATCTATCTATCTATCTATCTATCTATCTATCTATCTACTACCTACTACTTATCTATCTACCTGCCTACTACCTATCTATCTATCTATCTATCTATCTATCTATCTATCTATCTATCTATCTATCTATCTATCTATCTATCTATCTATCTATCTATCTATTTTTGTCTATCCATCCATCCATCCATCTATCTATCTATCCCATCATAAATCTAGCTTGAATATAGCCATTTTGTCTGGTTGTGTGTTGCATTAAATATACTCCCGCACACTTGACACACGCACAAATATAATGTCTGAATAATTAATGGGATCGATACAGATATTATAATAAATTTATGAAAAAGCATGCCAAAACCAAACACAGAATGCTCTGAGAATGTACTTGCAAAATGTTCCATGTATTTTTTACAGGTCAGAATCCTTTTCCCTCCTGCACAGTAAGACACTTTCCCAACAAAATGTCTACCGCCCTCTATCGGTAATAGGGAAACATCGTGACGGAAAGGATGGAGTTTTATTTCCCATTTCCAAACACCGAACTTTTCCCCCAAATCGTTGCATATTATGTGTCTCATGTCTTATTTTTAAATTTTAGATGAGTAAAAATGTCTGCATAGAATATATTCAACAAAAGTAAAGAACGAAATGGATAAATGGATGAATGACTGAGAAATACAGCGTGTCCCAGAAAAAATGTCCCTCTCGTAGATAAGAGAATAATTACCAAAATCTGGTTTCATACTCAATAAATAGTGGAGCAGATAAGTGAAAAATCGTTCAAATTGTGATACAAGCATGAAAATTTGCATGTGGAGTCATTTTGAGCCAACTATTACAAAAAGTACGCGGGCCACGCGAAATTCCAAAATGGCGGCCATTTTTTCGCTATTTTTCAAAATGGCCGCCCTAATTTGCATTTCGATCATAAAAATGCACCCCTTCGGCCAATTTTCATGATTTTTTTTTGTCTAACTATATGTTTTGCACCACGTAAAATCCAAATATAACAATCTCGAACGCCATAATCCCCTCGTTCTACCATTTTCAAAGAAAAATGCATAAAATATGACTTTTCACGTACAAGAATTTTTATTGTGCACCATACTGCGGCCATATACAGCAGTTATATCAAACGGATAGATATTTAAAATGTTGTATGAAAGTAGTAAAAACAGCTGTTGCATGAATAAACAGAGCAGTTCGAGTGAGTCCAGTTGATGGCTATGCCTGTGCAAACCACATTCCCACTAAATCTGGTTCAAATTGAAAAGCCTCATGCATGTATGTACCCAATCTTATCATTAATTCTTGTTACATGATAACAAGACCAAGTCAGATATTTACCCCCCAATAATCCTTGTGACCTTTGACCTCTGACCTTTCAACTCCGAAATTTAATCAGTTCACCAATGGCTCATACACGACCCAAGTTACATCAAACCCCTACAAGCCCTTCTGAAATTATCATGGTAACTATAGCCCAAATCAGCCATGCATGGGGCTCCGTGATCTATGAAACTTCAACTCTGGAATTATCTAAATAATTCATCAGTGTCCCTATCCTACATAACTGACCAAAGTTACATTGGACCCCAACAAACCGTTCTTGAGTTTCATATCGTGGTAACAAGCTCAAATTAGATATATATTACGCTTTGTGACTTATGACCTTCTGACCTTTCAACTTAAAAATCTAATGAGTCCATCTTTGCATTATACAGTTCATACCCCACCACAGTTTCATTAAAATACGGACCATGGTTCCTGACTAATTGCGGTAACGAAAATCGGCAAAGTTCTTTGTAAACACACAAACAAAACACCCAGCCTCAAAAAGAGTTCACTTTTTTTAGAAATAGAAATGAAACATCTTTAATATAATTTTAAAGTTAGTAGATTCTATTAAAACATACAAGTGTCTGTAACCATTGCCCCCCTTTTTTTCTTTCTTTAGGGAAGCTTTATCACTGTACTTACAACTAGTTGCCTTAATATGGAGTTGTATTTTCACCTACATGTAACTAGAGAACATAACTACATCACAAGAACAGATTTGAAGATAAGACTTATTCCCCAACGATTCAAAGTGTTTCATTCAAAGCAGTGGCAAAATAAGGCAGGGGTACAGGAGAGCACGTGCGTGACCCCCGGCCCCCTCCACACACACACACACACACACACACACACACACACACACACACACACACACACACACACACACACACACACACACACACACACACACACACACACACACACACACACACACACACACACACACACACACACACACACACACACACACACACACACACACACACACACACACACACACACACACACACACAATCAAAATCGGCTGACAATAAACACATGATAACAATGAAAGGACAAAAAAAAAATCGGCTGACAATAAACACATGATAACAATGAAAGGACAAAAAAAAATAATAAAAAATAAAAAGAGAACTGGGGCGAACTGAGCTAGAAATTGGTCTTAGTGACATTTTGAGATAGAGTTATCCGCATAAGTCCTGTATCTTAACATGGCAATACATGTTTTTATTTCACAAAATATTCACATGAGGTAAAGCCACTCTTATCGAGACTAATATAGTGGGCTGATATTCTGAGATTTCATAGTTTATAGAGAAATTGTACTCTTGTAAGCCATTTTGTATAATCTGAATAATGTGTGTTTTAAATCTTTGACTAGTATAAATCTATTTCCAGCGCTAATTGGATTGCTTTAATAACCATTGACATGTTTCGAAATATAAATATACTTCTTTTATGGCATATTTTAATAAGCAATTATGCTTACCTCACCTGTCCTAGTGCTCAAATGGTTAAAAGAACTGTGGAAGTTTGGTTGTCTGGTCCGGAAAATTTAGAGTTTTCGAGTTATTAGAGTTATTTTCAATGTTAAAAATCCTTGAAAATGAGGGGTGAGAAGACCTGAATAATGTCCATATACAGGGTTAATTATTTTGTATTACTTTGAAAGAATACAACACAAAACACGTTTTTCTTCTTGGACTTGCAAAGTTTCCCAAACCTTTCGCTTGCTTCACTCACGGAATTGCCTTTAACCAATGATATGCATGCATTCACAATTCCCGTGAAAATAAACATGAAAATGGCAATTTTATATTTTTTATATTCTGATACAAAAAATGGCAAACAAATGCTAACATTTTCATTACCCCTACTGGCTTACCCATCCAGCGCTTAAAATTCGCCTTATGAAAACACTATTTCCGGGTGAGTGATTGGCTGCCCCCTCCCCATGAGTTGACCCTAGGTATATACGCCATAATGTGCCATGGTTGTGCTTGAAATTCACTCTTTTTATCATCTGAAGGAAGAATTTGTGAACGTAAATTGTGGAGCAAAAGTGCAAAACATACTGCATCATGTACGGAAATTTCTGTGTGGTTCCCTCGCCTAATAGGCCTATACCTCGCGAGCCAAGACGGCATACCGAGGTGTGGCCACTGTTGTGCACTTGCAACTATTATGTAAGAGTTGATAGGTGATGAGCGCTAATGCTAGGAGTCATTTCAGGGATGTGTCCGACTTCTGAAACAAAAATGTCACCTCTAAAACAAACCCCACACTCCCAAAAGCCAACATTTAAAGGGACGCGCCGCTCGTAATCCATGTACGTTTATTTAACTTACGCTTGCCCCTATTGCAAGGCAGTGCGTAACACTGAACTCTATGCTACGTAGTGTAGAGTTCAGTGGTGCGTAACAACAATCGTGGAGCTGCGAACAGAATTGCCGATGAGAGTCAGTTGAGCTTAGTTCGCCTTTCTTCGGGTGAATACGTGCTGCATAGGGAATTGCACACAATTCGTGCGCGCTCGCTTTCCGAAAGTATACGGGCATTCCCGAATATTACCCGAGTCGGGCCAGGTCCAAACGCCCACGACTTGCGACTTTACGGTCCCTTTAAGTATCGGTGAAAAAAAAAACAGATTACATTGTTCGAGTTCGAGTCCGCCCGGCATTAATGTCCTTCAGCAAGACATTTTTAATCTGCTTTGCTGCTCTCCACCCAGGAGTATAAATGGGTACCTGAGAGGACTGAGAAAGCCAGTTGTGAATGAATTAGCTCCTGAGCGCCTAACGGGCAGCCGGGCTAATACTCCCCAGGGAGTGGAGATGGCGCACAATAATGTGCGGGCTTGATATGGGTCCAATGATCAGGGGGTAATGTGTGACGTCGTGTGAGCACGGTTCTACAGTGGTACAAGACGATAAACCCTCACCTTTACCTTTTACCTGTTTGTGTTTTATTTTGTTTATTTTATTTTATTTTGTTTATTTATTTATTTATTTGTTTGTTTGTTTCTTTCTTTCTTTCTTTATTAATTTAATTATTTATTTACTTATTGATCCATTTATTTTTATTTATTTATTTATTTATTTATTTACTCATTCATTCATTATTTTATTAACTTATTTATTTATCTAGGTGATGTTTTCTACTTGTTTACTCGGGTGGTTGCACTCTAGATTCAATAATTTCTGTGCCGGACGTACGTTTTAAATGCTGTTTCAATATTAGGCCTACGCTAGTAATATCTCGTATAAATCTGTATTAAAAATGAAATGATTGTCACATTTTCACACAATCATTAAGATACACACCTGCGGTTGTTTGAAAGTTTTGATGTCATAATGACGTTATTTCGTTAAATATGGCAATTGGGGAAAATACCCCGGGAAAATCGTATAGGGGCGAACAATACGCAAATTTTCTGGGCCAAAACTACTTAAAAAGTTGACACAAATTGATTGAATGTTGTATCAACTTGTCAAGAATTTAATCCTTATTTCCATTCACAAAAAGATCTTCAAGTTGTTCAATAGATTTACATGCAGCATGAAGGTCATCCGTAGAGATGCATTATTACCACTGAATTCTATACCACGGTGTTCAGTGATTACTACCCCATAGCGCGACAATCGTTGCTGTACCGTCCCTATGCACAAGACACCCTCACCGGTCATCCACGGCGCAGTGAACGCCCGTGATCCATTGATACCAATGCAAAATTCACGTGAAGGTAGCCACCCAGATTTACCGGACGATAAATTAATTTGTAAGTCAACTTTGCAAAAAATAAAGACAATTCTAAGGATGTTTCACATCATAATGTAATAAATCAATTTCGTGTTCATTAATTTTCCATTCAATCAGATAAAATCTGTGTCTTGCATCAAACAACGGTCCAAACGACCACTATACCGCGAGCAATTATAAGGGCACTATTCTTCACAACGGAAGACTCAAGTGACAATATGTCGTTTTGGTTAATACCATGGTGTTAACTATGGAGCAATATGACACCTTTTGTAAAAATGCAGTGAACTTGCAATTTTGGCAAAACATTATACATATATTAGGGAAGTTTTCCGAAAAGTTTTGGTTTCTTCCTGGCAATTTTTTTTGAAGAAAGAGTAAAATATAAATTCCTTAGAAATTCAAAATTTTGAAAAAATAGTAAAAAAAATCACGTTTTTGGCTCAAAAGGTTAATCCAATTAAATGCGGTATCATCTTGTAGAAAATTTAAATATCTTTAAAGTGATACCATATTCAAGCTTATAAGAGGTCACATTAAACAATTATTTAAAAAACTGCTCAATGTAGGTTGCACAAGGCGGCCATTTTGAAAAATGGCCCACATGACCCGTCATTTTGGAAATTTCACGTGGCCCGCGTTATTTTCTGATATGACACCCCTGAAGGAAGATCTGTGCAAAATTTGGTGCTTGTATCACAATTTGAACGATTCGACCCAAAATGTGCAGTTATCTGCTCCACTAAAAGTTGACATATTTAAAAAGTTTATTAATTTCATTGGTCTTGAATACACAGTCCATTATGTAACAGCAATGCTTTTCATTCCATCCCAAGTTTGCAGTACTTCATCAATGCATTAACCTGAATGGTAATCAGGTGGAAGGATGTGCAGGAGAACAATAAAGGTTAACAAGCTGGACATTGAAGAACAAACTTTAAATGGAACACATCCTAAGAGTGAATGAATTTAAGTTTAGTTCCATAATAACAACAAGAACACAGTCATTGACCTGAAAGTGAAGCGTCGAATAATATTAATGCATGGTATGTCTGTATTTTCTTTTTAGTAAACTTGGATTTGGCCGGAATGCACTGCTGTTACATAAAAGCCTGTATATTCAAAACCAATAAAGCAAGACCTTTGAAATTTTCACAGGAACTACAAAATTAAATGGGCTTTCTAAATATGTAAACTTAATTGAGTATAAAATTTGATTTTGGTAATCATTCTGTTGTCTACGAGAGGGACATTTTTCTGGGACACGCTGTGCTGGGTTAAATTTGCACTTCTCATTAACGTAACATCCTCAGCACCGTCAGTGGTAACACATAAAATCTGCTTTTGCTTCCTCAAGGTGTACAAAACAAGGGATATGAATAACAAGGGGAGTCATACAGTGCCCGGGGTATACATGAAGGCATACAAGTATAAACATTTATACAAACACCACACACACACACACACACACACACACACACACACACACACACACACACACACACACACACACACACACACACACACACACACACACACACACACACACACACACACACACACACACACACACACACACACACACACACACACACAACACACACACAGACAAACACGCACACACATTAACTCCCTACTAAAGACTTTTCAAAGATTTCTCCCTCCTGCCCCCTACACGGTCGTAAAAAAAAAACATAGAACAAATGTGACTTGTTAACACCATAAATTAATAAATGTGTACATCTTGTGAAACATAGATGTACACATACAAGGAAAATACTAGGGGTGAAAATACATTTATAAATGTTCAAACTTGCAACGTGTGAAGTTCATAAAACCTTTGATTTTTTAGGATACTTTACATTCATACTTTATTATTACTATATCAACTCGGCACTTTGGGTTGTGTGACTTTATCAGGGTATCGTGGTGATGGGTCACGTATAAAAGCGGCAACAAGTAGCCGACAAAATTGATACCTGGGTGGCATACAAGCAATTATCTTAATACTTTGGGTGCTAACAGCGTACCGGCTCGCCCACATGTAACATCAATGAGGGACTATCGGCGCACCGGTTCGCGGAGAAGAGAATAAGTTCCATGTTTCTTAATTCGAATGATAAACATGAGTGAACTTCCTACCAATTATATTTTTCGTAAAATCAAGACACATTGAACCAAGTAAATGGGTAAAACTGTCATGTATCGATAGCATTTGGAATTTTACAGACAATTGTAAGTTTTTGAAAGGTATTACGTATAAGTGCACAACAACCCAGTCTCTGGTTAGCAAACCTAGATTTTTAGCCCGGCACTTAAAGTGTTAAACACACAGATGCAGACACACAGACACAAACACACAAATATTCAAACACAAGCAGACACAGTGGTATATTAATGAGAGAGGACCTGTCAGCACATACAAAGATTGAGTGGCAGTGTAAAATTAAAAAAATTACAATCTCATTTTGTTTTGTCTTGTAGTGCTTATACGCATAAAATGAAGTGCACAGATCAAGGTGTAGCGCCCTCATTGTTACATTCATTACACTCGTGGATCGGTGAATTGGACTTACAGTATTGAATTGAACTAAATGAGACTAATTATTTGAAAATACCGACGACTAAAATCCGTGACCGAGGGGGTGGGGTAGTGATTGGGGTGGGGGTGGCTGACACCCATCCATTCGGTGATATGAAAGTAAGAATAGGACCTTTTTCAATAAGCAATCTTGTTCTCCACCCAAACATGGAAGGCATGGCAAGGGATGGTTAGGAAATTCAAGATGAATATTACAACGACATAAATAGAAACGGGGAGTAGAGGAAGATGGACAGAAAACTTTGGTTCCATAGTCAGCAGGAGTCCAAAATGACCCCATCGGGTTATGGGATAGGTGGGGTGAGGGAAACAGGCTTCAAATGCTTCCCTACCTTTTCACAATTCCTAGATCCACCGGGAAACCTTCAATGATTGCGATGAAGATGTTTGATGTAAATTACTTGTGAAATTATTGATGCCAAATCCTAACTCATAAAACCACTTGTACACTTCGTTATATTTCAGATATAAATTTATTTATTGCCATATTGCCATTATGTAACAAAACATCCCTTCACCAACGAGTAATAAAGTCATATTATATCATGATAAAATAATGTCAGATTATATTCCAATGTAACACCACCAGTCCAAGAAAACACATATATTTACATAATTATTTACTGCTATTAAGCATCAAATTATTTATAAAAAAATATTCAAAAACGTTACAGTACTATTAAAACAGACAGCTCAGTTCAGAGATTTTGGTTCGCATAACATGTAGATTAGTTCTTTTTGAAAAGAAAGACAATAAATATGCATCTTTTCTGGGAATAACTAATTATAGTATAAATCAAAGACCCAGAGTCGAGGTAAAATGTAAAAGAACAATTGATACCCACGTTGCAAAGTACACGGCCGTGATAAGGAAGATAAAATCTTTCCCCCTTTTGTCATCTTCTACACCATTGCGTCGATGTACGACATCTGAACACTTTACTGAAATTTAAAGACAAGTTGTGATTGCGTTTGGAAAAAAAACTTGATCTAAATGCACCTCGACTGTGAGCATATTATGCATTATTATTTCAAACATACAAGGAGCAATATTGCCTTATCCACACAGAAAACTGACATTGATTGTGATAAAGAAGAGCTATGTTTGATGTAAATTATTCGTGAAATTATTGATACAAAGCTGTAACGTTATTAAACCAAATGCATTTCCCGTTATATTCACTTCACAGACACTTGATAGGGCATTGACATGGTTGGTAGAAAAAAAAATGCCTCTAAAGATATACCAGTGTACACACCAGCTGGAGTGTATCTCCAGGCTGGAAGGTTTTGTCTTAAATTTGTTTACATAAAGAGAATCAAGCATGAACATACCAGTACTGAATTAGAAATTAATCCCATTGAAAGCTTAAAGCTACCTAACAAATTTGCCTGTCATGAGGCCTACTGAAGGTAATTTTCTTAAAATTAGTCAACATCTGATCACAAAATTTCCCAGTAGAATCCTTGCATAATTTACTTGATTCTACAGTAGTTTTACCTCAGGGTGAGGACTACCTCCAATCATGTTATTTACCTTTGAACTTAAAACTAATTTGCGATATATAATCACTGGGTAACAATTTGTTCCTTCACCATCGAGTTAATAATCAAAATCACATTGCATATTTTAATTACAGTGTTGTTGAAATAATATTTCAGTATACAAATTAGTATAGTACATATTACAATAGGTGTTGAAAATAAAATTTGTCAAGTTTGGTATTTGATAACAAAATATCTATACACCAGATTATACTGGAATTAGATACAGTTGCAGCTGAATAGGGAACATTTATGGTAGAGGTGGTTTGAATAAGTTTGAATAAGATATCAATATTCGGTTTTATGTAATTCATGCTTATTTTAAAAAAGTTAGGGTTCAGAGTTTACTCAATATGCAATCCCTTGTACAAAGTTAACACTTTACAGAAATCAAATGGTGTATGTGAGAGTGTGTGTCTAGTCCCCACATAATAGCTATAGACTATACCAGTGGATAGCGCACATTGCAAACTTTGGTATGCTGGTTTCTCATCTACGTCCAGGGTAGATAAATGCATTATTAATAGTCATCAGTAAGTAGCCTGGAGAGTGGAGACTGCTAGACTAATATTCTCTATCCACAGCCATTGTCTATTGCGTGTTGTGCGGGGACTAAACACACACTCTCACACACCATTTGATTTCTGTACTTTTATATCTTATTCAAACCACCTCCACCATAATGTTCTCTATTCAGCTGCAACTATCCCGGAAAAAAACATAATGTTGTCCACAGTGTGTTTACATTGTGACAAGACTCTGAACACAATGTGACACTATGATCACCGTGTGCTCTTATAGAGGTCACAATGTGACGACCCTGTGTTTTTCTAGCCACTCTGTGGATTTGGCCTATTTTCACAAAGTGACATTGTGATCACTGTGTGAACACACATGTGACATTGTGTTCTTTCCACCAGGGATACTCAATTCCAGTATAATCTGGTGTATAGTTTTGTGTCATTAAAAGCCAAACATGACAAACCTTATTTTTAACACCTAGTTTGTAGTATAGAGCGTAAATTTCTTTGACACAAGATTGCAAACATAATAAACAAAAAGATTGCAAACATAATAAACAAAATGCTGACTTCAATGGACTTTATAGGGCCTACATCTTATGTTCGCCTTATACATAGACAATTAGTTACTTAAAAAAACAATCAAAGTTAACAATATGTACATGTATTTCATTTTGTTAAGGCACGTCAAAACTTTAAATAAACACCTGCATTAAAACATGGAAGATGTTCACATTTCAGCCACTATACTTCATACTAAAGATATACAGATTATGTTGCAGGTTCGTCATTTAACCATAATGTTACTGTTTGACAGGAAAGACAAACAATATCAAAGTATATTGAAACTTTTTTGAAAGGCTGTAGAATGTGTATTTGGATGTACTAAAGCGCTTTCTATCCATGAAAATGAGCATAATTGGTATTTAGAACACAGATAAACCTTGACGGTTCAGTGAAATAAACTGTACATAATAAATAAAGAGCTTCGTCGCACAACGAGCTAAATCCACTTCCACCAAAATTGAGCTATTAACATCAATACATTAATTATCTACTTTCTAGCGATTTGCAACAGAAGCTCATTTAACATAAGGTAGTATAAAATATCTCAGGTTTTACTTTTATTTTGTTATAAAACAGACGCTGCTAAAGAAAGAAATCTTCTCCAAAGTTACAAAAGTGGATATACATGTAGGCCATTTTGCAATCAAACTCTTCAAATACGCATTTTGTGTTATAACCTCTAATATCTCTACTAGTAACACACACTATAACGCGAAGAGATAATGGTGAATATATAGAGAGATTAATGAAACTGACAAATAAATATGAAAATGACAAAAACTTCAAGAAATAAAACGAATTCCCAAAGTCATTTTCAAAGAGTTGAGAAAGATAATCTTCCTGTACGGCATTGGGAGATCATTTCATTTTTTTTTAATGTTGATTCATTCTTTGTTGGCATACGTGAAACTGGTTGATTAAAACGGGTATTATCATGAAAGGATTAAAGCATTCTGTTAATCTGATTGGTACATTATAGACATTAAAGACAAAACAGAATAATCATAACTCCCACAAAATCGCCCAGTGTTGTAATCATTCGATCGTTTTTTTTTAAGTGTCAGGCTGACGATGTGTGAAACACAAACATGCATTGTCTGTTTAAAGATGGGGGATTGGCAACATGGCCGGTAATCGTCAGTTGTTTGTAATACATGTATTTCCTGCATTTCATGTCTGATAATTTACAAAATTGATTATACCATGAGACATTGCATTTTTAGCATTTTCCGTAAACCTACTGTGTGCCCCCTCCCTCCCCCCCCCCCAAAAAAAATGATCCAATCGGGAGAAAATTATTTAAGGCAATTAATTTTCTTAAAAAGTATGTGTATTGGGTATCAAATTAAAGCAAAATAAATTTTCTTTCTGATAAAGTTAATTCCATTTAATTTACTATTATAAATCAAAAGTTATGATTACTTTTGTGAAGCCAGGCAAAATTACGTTTGTCCTACTTTTGTGTATTGGTCATAATGACAAAGTGAGTTGGTGGTATTGTTTCTTACAGAACTAAAAAACTGAAGTACAAAATCAATAATAAAACAAATAGCAAATGCATTTTGTCTTTCAATATGTTTTGTTAATGATTATCTAGCAAATTAAAGAAAATAAATACAAACAATCGTTACTCGGCGTTCAAATAATATTGCACATGTTCATGACTTTTGTTTAGCAAACTGCATTTACACTGACATCATGACAATCTACACATCTCGCCTTTTGTCAATGAAAGTTATGTACCCCCATTGTACTATAAATAATAGGAAATCAAAAACGTACATCCTGAAAAAGTCTGTTCGTTCAGCTAAATTGAACGAGTACACAATACTTTTCACACTCTCACTTTGTTAAACGATTTGCAGAACCATGCGTGTACATTTACATGTATAGCACACACAATATACTGGGACAAATGCGATTTTCGTCGTTGCAGAAAATTCAATATATCTCGGGATTGACACAACCAAATGAAATGAAATATAAATGAATTGCACTGGAAAATATGGCCTTTTAGCTCTATGACAATACCCAACTTGACCAGGTCGTATATGATTTTCATATATTTCAAAAACTTATTTCTGATTGGATCATTCTTTGGGGGACACACTGTATGTAGCAAAATATAATACGTGTATATGGTTACAATGCATACTCCAAATCAGGATGCGTATGCGCACCAGCGCACACACAAAGTTCTCCTGGGTCGTCATTTTCTACATCGACGCTGACATGAAGTGTATTCCAAGATTCCGTGCGATTAACATTATCACTCAAAGGCGGATCGATGTCGTCATGGTCTGGGTGGTCGTGTCCTGGTGGTACAGGCGGGGTCGGTTGAACCTGCTCTGGAAGCTGTTCTAATCCACTGTTTGTGCCGTTGAGGTATACATGTATTTGGATCCAGAATGTAAGACCATTGCTAGAAAATGGGCCGAACACGGCACCACTTCTCCGAGCCACTCTATAGTTACAGATCACTAGTGACAACGTC
>JZLH01S0012517.1:1811-25142 GCA_001188425.1 Eucidaris tribuloides
TACAGTTAATAATACGAATAGTTACAATGTTGCACACTGTAGAAATGAGAATAAACTTTCACATACAGTAAAATACACACACTGGCAATTTTATTTTTTCAATATTTTCACACGACTACTGAAAGCAAATCATTGTAAGTTTGGCCTATTCGTTTACATTAGTTGTAATCACGTTTGTCCATAACACTCAAATCCTTCCCACCATTTTGACAATATCATGTAGTTCACAATTATGATTCCGACTTCGTGTTACTTATACAGTATATATTCACACGCTGTATTATGTCATTCTATGTCCTTTATACGTCGAATTTATATTTTCTTCTTACCATCGAATTTAATCTTCTCAATGAATTAAATTCGGTTATAATTTCATTTATTTTTTGCATGTGATTTGGTTGGTTTGTCATTTTTTAAAAGTTGTGGTGAATGTACTTCCCTGGAAATAAGAAATCTACAGAGTGGGAATATTGTGATTTTACTTGCACACCAAACTGTTTTGCTCAAATTTGATCTAGCTGAAGAAAGATACATAAAAATACAATGTTCAAACTTTGGCACTAGTATGTTGTTAAGTTTCAGAAATACAATCGATAATTATTTGAAATTGTAACGGTAGGCTAAAGATAATAAAGATGATGATGATGACGACGACGACGACGATGATGATGATAATGATACTACTACTACTACTACTACTACTACTACTACTACTACTACTACTAATAATAATAATAATAATGAAAATAGTTCATTCTTATAGGCCTATAGAGCGTAAACTACATCAAGGTTTCAGCTACTGATTTTGATTTTTTTTAAGTCCAAACAAAGCAAAGATTACTTGACAGTCTTCCAACTACAGTAAGGCGACCGCACCATGCGATTTTCGTTCGCACGACTTCCCGATTTGCATCTGAAATAAATCCCGGAATAATCAGCGTGTACGAAATTATAAGCTTTGTCTGTTTTATTTCGGATCCAAGTCGGTGCATCGTCGTACGACAAAAGTCGCTGTATGTGGCGGTGGCCTTTAGTGTGAGTGTTTGACCTTGTAACCTTGAACAGCAGGTATTCCGTTTTCATTCGAAGATACACAATCAGGTAAGGAAGTCAGGCCAGTTTACAGGTTGTGCAAAATTCAAATTCCGGAGCAAACGTTACGACAGTGTATTCTATTTGAAATTTTCACGAATCAGACTTTTCAGCTTAGGTTTTTTTGTGCATGACAGGAATAATATTTCTGTGAATCTTAAAATTTGAATCCAATTAGCTTATTGCTCGAATGCTCGTTTCGGTTGTGTGTAAATCAATGAACGCAATCTTTAATGTTGCATTGTAGCGGAAATAATATCCCACATGTAGCTCCTTTTTTCATATTCTTTCAATTGCCAACCGTCTGCATGCGTCTTGGAAGGTACACTGTTTACACATTTGATTTTTCATATAAATTTCTTATTCTTGGTTTGTTTGTCTTATTTCCGTCATAAAAAGAAATACACAAAATAATTATATACAATAACTTGAAAACTTAAAGAAAATTATATACAATCATACAGAGATAAGTACTATATAAGGATACTGAATAACACTACAGCTCGACAATATTACAAACATAACATATACCAAATAACATAATAGACGGTAAATTTAGGGTTTGACCCCCCCCCCCCAAAAAAAAAAAAATAAATAATAATACAAAAGTTTTTTCAACGATTTTGGTAAGGTGTGATCTCCAAAATAACATACTAAAAGTCTACCAAAATCCAAGTTTAGGAAAGGGGTTATTTCCAAGATGGCGTCCAAAATGGCCGCCATGGGCCTAAAATCAGCATAAAACAGCCAATAAGTGGCCAAAATTTGAGATGTTTTGGTCTTCCATGGGGACCAGTTGAATGGGGGGGGGGTATTGTCTTATGTAATGGTGGAATTACCATTATTTTATTAACAGAAAAGTGTGATTGCGGCTTAATTTTCAAAATAATTATTCCTGCTCTGTTTTGGAGTTTCTGCTGTTGATTTACAAGTTGTTCAGATGAGGATTGCCATATAATGTCTGCATAATCTAGATGAAGTAAAATGACTGTTTGGCATGAGATTTCATAAACGACGGAGAAAAGAAATCATGCGACCAACCTTTTTACACAGATTATTAATATGCACATCCCATTTAAGCTCAGCATCGATATACATACCCAAGTACTTTTCAAAATAATTATTCCTGCTCTGTTTTGGAGTTTCTGCTGTTGATTTACAAGTTGTTCAGATGAGGATTGCCATATAATGTCTGCATAATCTAGATGAAGTAAAATGACTGTTTGGCATGAGATTTCGTAAACGACGGAGAAAAGAAATCATGCGACCAACCTTCTTACGCAGATTATTAATATGCACATCCCATTTAAGCTCAGCATCGATATACATACCCAAGTACTTCACACTTTCCACTTGATTGATTACATGACCTTATTCTTTACGTACATTTTGACCGAAAGTTCCTTGAAAATAAGAACAGTTTACAATCTATTCACGTTTAGGGAATATTTATAACAGATAAGTGTTTCCATAAGTAGTAATAGTAGTAGTAGCAGCAGTAGTAGTAGTAGAAGTAGTAATAGTGGTAGTAGTAATGGCGGTAGTAGTAGTAGTAGAAGTAGTAGTAGTAGCAGTGGTAGTAGAAGTAGTAGTAGTAGTGGTAGAAGTAGAAGTAGTGGCAGAAGTAGTAGTAGTAATAGTAATAATAATAGTAATAGTAGTAGTAGTAGTGGTAGTAGAAGTAGAAGTAGTAGTAGCAGTAGTAATAGTGGTAGTGGTAGTAGTAGTAGTGGTAGTTGTAGTAGTAGTAGTAGTAGTAGTAGTAGTAGTAGTAGTAGTGGTAGTAGTAGTAAAAGTAATAATAATAGTAGTAGTAGTGGTAGAGTAGTAGCAGTAGTAGTTGCAGCAACAATAGTAGCAGTGAAAGTAGTAGTGGTAGTAGTAGTACTAGTAGAAATAGTCGTCGTCGTAGAAGTAGTAGTAGTAGTAGAGAAGTAGCTGTAGTAGTATTAGCAGTAGTAATAGTATCAGAACTGGTAGTAGAAGTAGTAGTAGTTGCAGTATTAGTAGAAGTAGTAGTAGAAAAGGTAAAAGTATAACTGTAGTTGTAGTCATTGTTAGGGTAGAAGAAGTAGTAGCAGCAGAAATAGAAATTAGTAGTTGTAATAATAATAATACATGTAGTACGGCTCAGTAGCAGAGAAGAAGGCCTATTTGCAGTCAGCATATGGTAGTATCTAAATAGCTGTTGTGCTACTACTGTTGCTATTTTTGCTCATCTATGTTACTGTTGCACCTACAACTAAATACGGTCTGATTTAATATACATGTAAATGTAAATATACTGCTACTACAACTAATTTGCTGCTACAATACTTTTAAAGGCTGGTATTGGCTAACATTTACCACAGTTATTCTAGGGTGTTCATTTGTCCATATGAACACTACTATGTAGTTCAGATATCAAAATTTGACAATTTTTTTAAATTGAAGCTCCACAATGTACCCTAGAATAAAAAAGTTTGGAAAGTTACACTGCCAATGGCAAGTTATGCATGAATAAACAATTAAAACTCGGGGCGAGTTTAAATAGCGTAGGTGTACACACAGTAAGTCTATGGGAGAAAATGGTCAGGTGAATCCGATCAACTTACGATTTTCACTTTTTAAAGCACTAAATAATCATTTTAAAATACAATTGTTTCAGGGCGTCATTTTTAGACCTTATCAAAGACAATCGTAGCATGGGGAATCATGTAGCTCAGATTTTTTTTAACTGTGGTAAATGTTAGCCAATAACATTTATGTTTATTTCAGTGAGATTATCAGTCTTATTTTTCTTTCCCTTGTCGTTTGAAGATGCCATTTCCAAATTTTGTTCGGTGTCGTTCGAAGATGCGGGTCCGATGTGATGCGGGTTCACTTCGTATCGCAAACTTTTTTCTCCACTCGCTGTTTTGCATTGGCAGCAATGGCACATCAACCACTGCTCGTAGACTTCAGACACCCAAATGCAATACGCGATGAAGATGAAAATTCCCAGTAAGATGGCGAAGATAAGGAAAATGATGTCGAAGATGATACCGGGTTCGATGATGGCCAGAGACACCCACATCCCCGTGAGGCCTAGCAAAATTGTGAGACCCACAGCATTCTGGAGTCGACGCTTAGTCTCGTTTCGATAAGCAGGGTTGGCGTCGTCCGGAGCTGCCGGCCGCTTACGCGTTAATTGCCGCAAGACAAGTAGGTACATGATAGTATTGAAGAACAGACCAATTGCAATTGGTAGCAGAAGACCAAAATACAGAGCCGAGCCTGGATTTAAGAAGCACCTGTTGTTGGTATAAATGATATCAATAAATATTAAGCTTTTTGTTGTTTTTTCGTCATTTCTTATAGTTATCAAAATCTTCAGCAAGAGCGAAATAAGTTAACTTTGAGACGATTAAGAGTGCAGATATCGGGGTGCGGGGGGGGGGGGTGGTATTGAAGGGAACAGTAGTATACACAGCGAAAAGGTGGGTTCTGGGCACCCCCTAAAATCAGCTTCTAATCAATGTTAATACATTAGGAACATGGGTTTAAAACAAAATCAAACAGTTTCCCATGTATTGTTTATATGCAGATTTATGCAATCCAATGCAGTTTCGGATTTACAGAAAAATACAACTTTACATGATTACGATTTTATCGGAGAATTACATTATTTTTATGGACCTATGTTTCAGAAAATCAAATCTATCTATTACCTGCACACGTTGCCAAGGTAGAGGTTTCGGTCAACTGCCACAATCACTATACAGATGACAGATGGCACGCCTGTCAGAAATGATTAAAAAACTATGATAACTCTCATGCTGTTTATTCCCATGCCAAATTGAATTTAATTTTGATATCAGTTATGGTTGTATATGGAGAAGTATATGTTTATTACAATAGTTACCTCTCCCCACCCACAACAAAAATACACATAAACTATATTTTAACAGTGTCTGATTTCTTATGGATAGTGGTCAGCGCAAGAAGTGAACAAAGCATTTTTATATATATTTCAGGAAGGATTAGAAGCCTGATTCAATTTTCATAGTATTACATCCAAGTGACAAATATATATTACATAATATTCCATGCTGCATGTATCTCTGAGAAGGGCTAAAAATGAAGACCTGGAAATATTGTTCTTCAAATCGATCATTCAAAGCTTTTATGAATGAAAATCAATGAGTACCCAGTCACTTCATGCACATGCGTCACCCCATGCCGTGTTAGACTAAAGACAGTGAAAGAGTTGGTTTGATGCAAAATACAAAAGTTTTGAATTCTAGAGTGTTTATTTGACATTTAAGCATTATCATGTACATGCAGAACAGATATCAATGTTCGGCATTTTCTAAACTTGAAACTCCACAATGTGAAATAGCGTCATTAAGAAGGTTTGGAAAGTACAAAAAAGAAACCATATGCTCCATGTAGTTAGTCTACATGATTAGGACTATAAACTCATGATTTAAACAACCTACCCCATGCAAAAATGCAGGCTTTAACCATGAAGTGGGAAAGATTCGACGTCGAGATCTTGGTAGACATTTGATACGTGTTCCAAGCTTCCACCGACATCCAAGCCATGGTTGCCAAGAGGAAGAAGTGGTTGAAGAAACCAGCTGCGATGCAACCTCCAGTTGGATAACGACGGTCGACACCAATGACAAATGTAATGAGGAGACAGAGTAAGGCTACGAACTGGTTGATTAGGATGTCCTGCTGCTGCTTAGACCTTACACTGCCGGTGTTTGAACACCGTAAATTTCTGGAGTAGAAACAATAAAACATGCATTACTACTACACTACTACCACAACAACAACAACAACAACAACAACAACAACAACAACTACTACTACTACTACTACTACTACTACTACTACTACTACTACTACTACTATTACTACTACCCCTTACATACATACACTTGAAGACATGCGCGTCGAGGTGGGATAAGGGGTGATAGGTCTGGGGATAAGAGCTAGGTGGGATAACAGGTGGGATAAGAGGGTGGTTATGAGGGATGTGAGGGGCGTGTTAGGAGGGGGAAGTAAAGGGGCATAAGGGGAGAGACTATTAGGGAATTAAACAGGAATTGTGAGGAAACTAAGGAGGCAATTAAGGGGATCAGATGAGAATAAGAGAGGGAATATACTCTAAATTACAAGGATTTGACATCAATCTTATAACTTACTGTAGATAAGGGCCAGTCAACTTTTTAATTTAGATTTAAATCTTGACGACCTATATTTAAGTCCTCAATGCTTAACATTTATTAGGGTTTATTTCAAATCAATTTAATATATAGTGTAATTGGGGAATTAAGGGGATTTAAGGGGATAAGGGGTGAAGAGGGTGGATAAGGCCGGATATGAAAGGGGGAATATTATGGAAAATGAAATCGGGATACAAGTAGGAATATGAGGGCGACAGGGTTAAGGTTAGGGAAAATAAAGGAGGAAATTAAGTGGAGATATTAAGAGACGGATTAAGATAAAAATAAAGGGAATAAAAGGGGAAAAATAACGTGGATAGGAGTGTGATAAAGGGGAACAATAGGGGATAACAGAGGAAGAGGGGGATTTATTAAATGGAAATAAGTGCGGGTAAAATGGAGTAAGAGGGAAATTGACAGCGTAAGACGGAATAAGAGGGAAATTGAGAGTTGTTGAGGGGGATTTGAGAGGGAAATATTAGGGGAATAAAAGGGTGATAACAGGGAGAATATGACAGAGAAAATGGGGATAAGAGATTAGAGGGAATGAGATAGGGATAAGAGGGAGTAAGTGGAGGTTAGAGAGAGAATAAAGGTTGGTTAAATAAGGAGAATTTGGGTGAGATTAAGAAGGGTGATCATAAGGGGAATAGGCCTACGAAGTGAAATATAGGAGGAACACGAGGAAGAATAAGAGAAGAATGACGGAAATAACAGGATATAGAAGGGCAATAATGGGGCTGGGGAATTGACGGGGAATTGGAGGGATAAGGTGCGAAGCATCGAGACAGCTAGTAATATTATAAGGAGGGGGGAGGAAAGAAATAGAAGGAAAAAATGAAGAAGAAGAAAAAGAAGAAGGAGAAGAAGACGAAGAAGAAGAAGAAGAAGAAGAAGAAGAAGAAGAAGAAGAAGAATGAGGAAGAGCAAAGATAGCCAAAATAAAATCCCAATTCAATTAAAGAAATATAGATGAAGCGTGTGTCCTGTAGAAATTCCCGTCAAGAGTCAAGTTACTTACTTGATACTACACCTTGCATATATCACCAAAGTGATGGCAAGGCACACGATAATTATCACGCAGCCGATAGTAACGTATATCTATGTTGACGAAGACAAGGAAGAATAAGAAAAGTAGGGGTGAGTACAACGGATGAACGTTCTCT
This sequence comes from Eucidaris tribuloides, assembly GCA_001188425.1. Taxonomy (NCBI): domain Eukaryota; kingdom Metazoa; phylum Echinodermata; class Echinoidea; order Cidaroida; family Cidaridae; genus Eucidaris; species Eucidaris tribuloides. Next base: position 9,265 of record JZLH01S0012517.1, read on the forward strand.
TTGCCAGTACCATTTTGTTTAGAAATTACTTTTTTAGGCATAATCAAAAAATCATGTTTTGTTTCAATTCCTCGAAAAAAAGAATAAGATATGTTTGTAGGTATGGGGCGTGCGACCAAATTTTCAGGGAATGTGTTCTTCCTCTTATCAGAGATAAAATTGGCTGTTTCTACAATTTAAAGCAAAGCATGTGTTTATGTTCCTTGCTTTGCGATACTACCCAATATTACTCACGACTGAGGTTTAAATCAAATGAAGTGGCAGGGGTTCGTTTTGAAACTGACATTCATGTCTGACCAGCTGAGAACAAAAGACATAACTCCGTGGAAAACAACAAGCTCCTTATTGACTCATCATGACCACCAGTTATTTGGCAGCTTTTCAAATTACACTTTATCCCATATTTTTAAAAATACTGCCCCTTCCCTGATAGCATAATCTTAGCACATGGGGTATCGTTTTAATTTAATTTAATAATTGATAATAATTGATACCAAACATGCCTTGGTTGCTACTACAAGAAGGGAGAAATCGACCAAATTCAGATTTCCAAACATGCTAGGTTGAACAATTTCACTGTAAAACATTTTTCCTGACTTGACAAATTTTGATTAGACTCCATTACTTAGTTCTGTATTGAAATCTTTCTTTGTTTCTGATTTACAGGATTTATGCCAGATAGAAACATATATATGCTCAAATTTGCCATACATACCTGTATGCACGGCGGCGGATCTTTTCAGCACATAAAGATAAAATGGGAAATAAAACAAGAAGTTATACAGTCTAACCATGAAAATACATACTGTAAAAACTACGGTGTCAAAAACAACACCAGTCGGTGTTAAGAGGGGACCGCACCCGGCAGGCGTCAAAAATACACCATGGAGTTTTAATATAACACCAAATATTGTTCATATAACAAACAGAATGTGCTATAATAATACCAATGGGTGTAGAACCAACACCAATGAGTGTTGAACTAACACCATGAATTGAATAATATGAACAATGAAAGGAACATTAAACACATCGAGATCCCGGACGCTAAAGCTCGGAAGAGATGATGCGGACACTAATGTATTTCTTTTATCTTGGTTTGTTTAATTGTTCGGACCTAAACGCTGAACGTGTTTTTCTTTGTAATAAAATTCAGTGCTTAAATCTCGTTGTCATGCACTTTGCTGATACACTCCCTGACCTAGACAAGTGAAGTCAAGTGTTACACCATTCAATTGATATTCATTAGTCTATTTTCAAGACTCGTTTCGATGTAAGCCTTTTTTGTTATGAACTTATTTGTTTGCGGTGATACTTACGCATATCAGACTGAGTAAATTTCCTCACATAAAAAAAACCAATGCCGCTATTTTACTACACTTCTGGACATATAGATTTGTCTTTTTAGAAGTTTCATTTTAACGTTTCTTACGTATGTATTTTTTTCTCTTTGAGTAGTATTTTTTAGTTTTGATTCTTTTTTTATATTATATGTCACTTAAAATGGTACAACAATTTCCATGTGTTTGTTGCTGTAAATGTGTAAAAGCAAATCAAAGAGCACTTCTCTGTACTTCTTGTCAAAGGTGGGTGCATATATCATGTTCAGGAATCTCAATAAAGAGTTACGATGACCCTAACGAGCAATTTGTAGATTGGGAATGCCCACGATGTCTTTTTATGCACCTTCCAAATTATATTGAGAATATTTCAGAGTGTGAAGTTGACAATTCGTGTAACATATATCCTCAATGTAAATATAATGAGAACGTAACTTTGAGCTATGATCAACTTTCTGGGAAAGGGCTTAAATTTGTCCACTTAAAAATTGTTAGCTTAATGAAATATCATGAAGAAATCAAGCAAATTATGTCTGAAAACGAAATACATGTTCTAGCTCTGAATGAGACCAGATTAGATAGCTCTATTATGGATAGTGAAATTAGCATACCCCACTACTCATTGCTTCGAAAAGACAGGGATAGACATGGGGGCGGCGTGGCCATTTATGTCCATGAGTCTATTCACTTACTCAATTCAATTACTCACGATTCTCTTGAACTTCTTGAATCACTATGCATTGAAGTTTGTCTGAAGAACACGACACCAATTAGTTTTCGTATTTCCTTCGAAAGGTTTTTTTCATAATATCACAATTAGTGTCGCCCATGATAATGAGTTGCCCACTGAGACCATTCGTGAAGATCAAAAAGTCCTCATAATGTTTAAATGATATATACTGTTTGAAACAGATTAATGATAAATTCTTGAATCACTATGCATTGAAGTTTGTCTGAAGAACACGACACCAATTAGTTTTCGTATTTCCTTCGAAAGGATTTTTTTCATAATATCACAATTAGTGTCGCCCATGATAATGAGCTGCCCACTGAGACCATTCGTGAAGATCAAAAAGTCCTCATAATGTTTAAATGATATATACTGTTTGAAACAGATTAATGATAAATTTCATACGAGAGTAACTGACAAATCTAGCTCACTTGTTGATCACATGTTAACGGATTATCCTGATAAGGTGAATTCCTATGGTGTTATTCAAAACGGTATGAGTGATCATTATATCAGTTATTTGGTGTGGAAATGTAAGCATACATCCCCAAGTGGAAAATTTGTATCTTTCAGAAAGTCGAGAAATATAGACCTAGAAGCTTTCAGGTCGGATTTGCGTAATCAAAACTGGCAGAAAGTCAAAGAATACAATGATATTAGTGATGCAGTTGGTGAATGGGAAAAGTTGCTGTTAGAAGTTGTCAATACTCATATGCCTTTCAAGACAAGGCGAGTGAGAAAAAACATCTCCATGGATGAACAGTACCATAATTATTCTCTTTAATTAAACAGAGAGATAAGGCTGAATTGAAAGCCAAACAAACAAATAGTGATGATTTATGGAAACTTTATAAACGTATGAAAAACAAAGTTACTTCTGTGATAAGAAAATTCTAACGGAAATATATATGTGATAAATTATCTGAAGTAACAAATAGAAATGAATCTTGGAGAACACTTAAAAGTTTAATGGGTAATTGTAATTCTTCTAATGGCACTTGCCCAAAAGAAAATTCAAGTGTAAAATAGCAAATGAGTTTAATAACCACTTTGCTAATGTAGTGACAAATGTATGCTCAAATTCCAACATGGTATATAATCGGTTTAATTCTCATAGTGTCAATGTTTCAGATAGAAAATTAAATTTTTCATGTGTATCTAATGCTAGTGTTTTGAAGCAGATAATGTCACTGAAAACAAAAAAGTCTATCGGGTTGGACGGAATTTCTGTGTTTATCCTAAAAGAGTCGATATACGAAATGATTGAACCTTTCACCTATTTAATAAACAAATCTCTATCTGAAGCGGTTGTACCAGACAGATGGAAAGTCGCAAAAGTAATTCCAATACACAAAAAAGGGGACAAACTTGATTTCAATAATTCATTACAAAATCTTTACACGCGAGGCCGGACAAAACGTTAATGAGGTATGATGTCATATTGCAATTAACATTCAACCAATAACAGCCCGTTGATGAAAGCGACTATTGAATATCTATTAACCTGTCAAGCGTTGACCCATAAACGCAGGTCAAAAATATCAGCCAATCAGCGCGCTATCGTTGTCCTGTTCATGCATTATGCATAATAGCTAGCGCGCGTTCGACTGGGCGCGCCCGGCCGGCCGGGATCTAGAGCGATAAGAAACCAGCATCGCACAACGTGTGCATAAAGTTGGCCGTTACCGCCAAAACGTGTGCCAAAACCGTACGCGTGCAAGTCAGAACGTACGCGTGGATCTGTTATAGTTGGCCATAGGGGTCAGAAAGCGATTCGCGTGCGTCAACCAAAGCGTGCGCACGCCATGGCGTACGCGTGCAAAAATGAACTTGCACGCGCACGCCATTGCATACGCGTGTAAAAATGAACACGCACGCGCACGCCATTGCATACGCGTGCAAAAATGAACACGCACACATTTTGCACGCGCACGCAAAATGCTATTCCGTGCGTATGCGCAGAATACGATGCTTAATTTGTTTTGCCGACTTAGCGAGCGATGAAAGATTACTTGAGCGGCACCCCTGCAATAAGTTTTGTAATTTGCACGCGTACGGAGAATGGTATTCCGTGCGCATGCAATTTGTACGCGTACGCGAAATGCTATTCCGTGCTTATGCACAGAATGCGATGTTGAAATTGTTTTGCCGGCTTAGCGATCGATGAAAGATTACATTTTAAATGAGCGGCACCCCCGCAATAAGTTTCTATATGATCGATATCAAGACCAGGCATATTTGGGGTAATTTAAACATCCTGGGCGGAAATTGATTTCGGACCACAGGATTGGAAATATCTTTGTACACTTTCTTCTGTGCTGGACATGGAAGTGTGGTTAAGAATAAAGTTGTTGTTGTTTTTATTGTCATTTGTGTTGTTGTTTTTCTTTACTTAGGTATTTTTGTGATGATCGCTATTTTAAAAAAAGAGAGAATTTCTTCACCAATATCATTATTGCTGAAATAATTTTAACTTCAGCCTGGAACCCCCCTGAGCACGTTTGCTGCAATATCTTTAGTTTATCTGATATTGCTCGACATAAAGGACGGTAGTGTTTTGGTAAAGTATTATTTGCAGCCTCCTAATGAATTAATACCGCTTTCATGCAGGCTAGCTTTCGCTCTTTTCTAAAATGTATTTGTGTCATTGTATGTGCGTTACAATAAAGATCTTGTTACACCACCAGCTTCCACCACCCCTTAGTCTTCTTTTGATTCTTCACATGAATTGAGTTTTATTTCATGAGGATTTCATTCTTACAAATTAAAAAGAACCGACTGACTTCATGGGGAGATTACACCAAAACTATCAAAACTACTCCAATCAAACAACACATAGATTGCAAAGCTTGTTGTACACACACAAAAAACGTACTCACCCCAATAATACAACTATGTTTAGAAACCTTGAATGGACGGAAATGGAGAACCATTTTTCTTTAGTTGACGAAAGCCTTTACTAGTCCGAATTTATCAAAAGTACATGTGTATTCAATCAAGAATAACCACCATTCAATGTTTGTTCTCGTGCAGCTATTGTATGAACAAATATGGAAAATTATTGATATTATGTCTTGGTTCTTTTTTAACATTGGTTAAATCGTTTCTATCTGTTTATTTAATGCAATAAACGTATTTTACAGATTTCTACATTATCACACTGACTTTGTTTTGATTGACCAAGTACAACAAGCGATTAGAATCCTCCTAACAAATTTCTTTATACAAAGTTCAATAACTTAACTGAAAGAATCTATGTTCCCTTATTTTCCTCACAAGTGGTACCCTTATTTTCGATAAATGTGTGTTATTTCATATTCTCTGTTTACATCATTTTATCCACATATTTTATTTTGTGTAAATGTGTAATGTTTGGTTTATTGCGAACATCATTGTATTACAGGAAAAAACAGTTACCCGGTCACAGATAGGGCCACTGTATTAAAAGAAGTTAAAATGATATAGATAATTTATCACATCAAATTTCACCTCTCTGAATAATCTCTTTCATTCATTCTATAATAAATTTGTCCGCCTTGGACTATTTTACAGAATAAGGTCAGAATTGAGAGCCTTGGTGTTCCTGTACCCATTGTGACAATACCGGCAACCAGGGATAGCCTAATGGCATATTGTCCCTGTCCGGAAAGCAGTGGATAGATGACAGGTTCGAGTCCCACTGATTTCATTTTGGCTGACACGTTTGCTAGAATTTTCAAATCGGCAGTTTCGATCTTAAAATACAGAGAGCGACATATAAAAAAAATGTATTATTTCAAAACCAGATCAGATCGACTGTGATGGGTATTCTTCCGGATGCACTATAGCACCCAAAGTCAGTTAATTCGAAATGCCATATGCATGTGATCTGAGCTCAAATTAGACATGTAAAAGAGACCTTTGACCTTAGGCTTTTAAAGTCTCAAATCTAAACAGTTCATTGATGTCGGACTGTTCACACCTGACCCAAGTTTCATTCAAATTCGATTACCTGTTCTTAAGTTATCGCAGTAACGAACCGGTAACGGACGGAGAACCTGTAAACATCCAACTCAAGGCATCTTCCGTGTGGAGGCCCCCCCCCAAAAAAAAAAAATATATATATATATATGTGTGTGTGTGTGTGTGTGTGTGTGTGTGTGTGTGTGTGTGGTGTGTGTGTGTGTGTGTGTGTGTGTGTGTGTGTGTGTGTGAGATACAATATTTATTCATCACACAACAGAAGTTTATGAATTATTTTACGCAAATGAAATAAATATGTTGAAAATGTATGATTTATTTACATTTTGGATGTTTCTGTTTTAGCTATGAATCTATTTTATCAGATCAGTTGTAGGCCTTTCCCATCAGGCCATCAGGCCTGCGGCCCTCATCAAAAGTGGCGGCACAGGGGAGGGGACATGTGGGCAAATCCCCCCCCCAGTTAGAAGGTTTGCCCTACCCCCCCCCCCAAAAAAAAAAGAAAGAAAAAGAAATGAAGACTGGAAAAATATGTAGTATAAAGAAAGTAAAAAGAGTAAAAAAATACTGTCATAAACATCCTCTTCAAGCCGGGAAAGTGCTGTGAAATACTTTTTTCACTATTCAAATTTGATTTTTTTTTTCACTCGGTCGCTGTTACCTCCCATATCAGGTGCGGTTCTACGGGATGGGAGTGGGGCCTTTGGGGGCTCAAGCCACCCCCCTCCCCAAAAAATAAATAATAAAATAAAACGAAACACAGTTTTTAAACAAGAGTAATTAATTAATTAATAAACTGAAGCAATCTAGCTAACACTTGAAGTGATTGTGGAGCTTCAATTTAAAGAAAAAATGTCAAACTTTGATATCTGAGCTTTATAGTAGTGTTCAAATGGACAAATATACTCTAGAATACAAAAGCTTTAGAAATTATGCTGCCATGTGGCAAGGTATGCATGAATAAATAATTTCTACTCCGGTGGATGATAAAATAGCCTAGATCTGCACACTGTAAGTCTATGGGAGAAAATGGGCAGGTGAATCGGGTCAATTTGAATGCTTGTACATTTTCACTGTTGTAGAGCACTAAATCATCATTTTGAAATCCTTTTTTTTTTCAGGGCTTCGTTTTAAGACCTTATCATAGACACATGGAGCGTGGCATATCAATTTCTAAACGATTTTTTTTACTTTCTTCATGGTCTAAAGTTTTGCAACACAATGGTAAAGTGGAACTATAAAACCGTCGTTTTGGCTCATTTTTTGCCGTTGTAACAAATCTGCAAGCTTTACATACTATTGAAACGAGACTTACGATAATGAAAGGTTTCTCTTTAAGGTCAGATCAAAATATGTGACCGAAGTCAATGTTATGAACGGGGAATTGATTCTAAAGACTTCCTTTTTGTAAAAAAAAATCTCGTGGAAGATCCCCTTTTTCCCATTTTTCTGACTTTGCCGCTTCATAAAATGAAGGTGCGCCATCTATAAATATATTGAAGATGAGTATGTGTAGCGGGGGGTCTGAGCATTCTAAAAATATAAAAAGTCAAATCTTATTGGATAGAAGGCCCGCGGAATTGGCAAAAACAATCACAGACACCATTTTCTCTCATTCTTCTGACTTTCCCAGCTGGCTAGAAATCAACGCAGTCTTTCTTAATGCGTTCGAGCGTGAATGTAAACAATATACTACTCCTACACTGCACGGTGTGAGAGCAGTAATGCATGACCTGTGTGTCGTATTTCTCTGTTCAAAAGAGGAGTATTTTTGTGCTAAACAAATTGATATGAGGATTACGTAGCTCACATATTTTCATCTGTGGTAAATGTAAGCCAATGGCTCTAAATATTGATAAAAGATAAACCAATCTTCATGATTTTATAGTTCATACAATGAAGGCAGATAGCGCTGCCCTTCCAATGACCTGGGACAATTCACATTTGGTGAAACTGCATACGCGTAAATGTTAATTAGTGTGTATTAGAGTCGGACGAAAAATATTTTTTCTTTGATCGACTTGGAACTCTCAGGGAAATTTCCTTGGATATAGACTATTATTATCTTAGAGTATCAGTAAGATCGGAGGATGTTTCACCTAGGCAGTAAATTTTCATGAAATTGCCCTATACCTATGTATTAAGAGTATAAAGGGCATTTATGTGTTTTTTAAAGTATGTGTACCACTTTAAATTCTGGCGTTTATACTACATAATTAATAGAGCGTCACGTGTAAACTGTTCCTCTAGATGTACAATGTTTACAGCACATGCAAGGGGAGTGTCCAGAAAAAGCGTCGAAAAAGCTCGGGCGTCGTTGACGTCTTTGGAAAAAAGGGTAGCTGTTTCAGCACCGTTTGCTGGCAATCGCCACTTAAGGTAGCCTTTTCTCACATGTCACGCCATTTAGGGTTACTAATTTGGTTTTGTAGATTACGCCATTTAGGGGTGCAAATTAAATTTTTTGTGGATCTACTAGCATTTCCAAAATGAACGTTTGATAATTAGGAGAATTATTCATGAATTGTTAAGTGAACCTCTTTGGGTTGCGCAATGTACAATAATGTTTTAGATGAGAAGGACACTTGGGTGGGGTATCAAATTAGTTGATTTCACTGTTTACGCTACTTAGGGCATCAAATTAGTGGATTCCTTGTTCACGCCATTCAGGGTATCAGAATAAGTGGATTTCCTGGGAGTCACACCACTAAGGGTAGCTTTTCTGATGTGTTACGTCTTTAAGGGTTGCAAATTTGGTTATGTAGGTTACGCCGTTTAGGGTGCATTTCTGAGGTTATTGGGCACGGGTGGGAGACAGGCCGTGTGGAGAGCGACACCCCCCCCCCCGGGGGGGGGGGAGGTTTCACCCAGGCAGTAAATTTTCACTAAATTGCCCTATACCTCTGTATTACGAGTATATAGGGCTTTAGTGTATGTGTTTTTGCCGTATAGAGTACCACTTTCAATTCCAGCATTTATGCATCAAGCAATAGGGCGTCGCCTGCAAACTGTTCGTCTAGATACAATGTTTACAATACAAGGGCATTGTCAGGGTCAAATCTTGGGGAGGGGTCCAAAATGTAAAAAAAAAACCTACATGTCATAAATTACACTGCAAAATCCCCTGATTTTCAGATTTTTGGAAAATATCGGGGAGGAACGTCCCTTCTGCACCTCACACCCTCTCTTTCCTGCTGTATGCCTGGCCCCACCCCTGTTCTGACATGACCTGCAGGCATACGTGTACACGGGGGGGGGGGTGTTAGGGTGTCAAGAACCCTTTTAGGCTAACCCCCTTAGTATATTACTCTCATTTTAAGTGCGGGTACCACTTTCAATTACAAGATTTATACTACATAATTAACATAGCGTTACATGTAAACTGTTCCTCTAGATGTACAGCGTGGGGTGGAGGGGGGCGATGGGGAATTCCCTGCGAATTGACAGTACGGGGACCACAATACAAATGCCACCCATTAGCTAGCCAAAGGGGCATGGCCCCCCCCCCCTCCAAAATACTTTTTCGGAATTTTGTCGGACACGAAGACTCCGTCGGTACATGCGGACCGACAAAAAAAAATAATTTTTTACCTACGAAATATCTCATAAACCGACAAAAATAGTGAAAGAAATTGCATTTTTCAAATGTAAAAATCTTTTTTTTTTCAAGCTCGCTCGCATAAGTGATTTTGTTCATGTCAGGTGTTTTCCGGTAACCAGGTAAACCACCTTGTCATGAATACTAAACACAACAACAAAAGTAACTACCCCCTTTTTCAAAATACTGTAACTTTATAAAAGAACGGTTGTGAGCAAAATAATTTGGCAAGGGTGTTTCTGCACTAATTGGCTAAATTTTGTGTGAAAATGTGGTTGATCCGTCAAGTCATGCATGAGTGAGCACATGAAAAGCAAAAATGTCACTTTTCAAAAGTCACAAGGGTCATTTGGGGGGATTTTTGATGCAGAATTTTGACAAAATTCTGTTTCCGGTGAATGATTAATTGCTATTTATGTTAATCATCTATCGTTGATCCCCTTATACCTCCTTTGGCACTTTTGGCATATTTTACGCTTCGGTGAGCTCAATTTAAAAATTTCCACCCTCTTTAATTTTGAAATTGTAAATCCATTAAATTAATTGCAAAAATTGAAATCCGATATTTTTCAGCAAAATGTATCTTTACATGTTGTACGAACATAAGAGGTTGTAGCCATGTCATGGTTAAGTGAGCACACTTTATAAAAAAAGCAAAAAATGTCATTATTTACTATTATTTTGGCATAAAAGATGACTCCTGTGACTTTTGAAAAGTGGCATTTTCGCCTTTAATGCATGCTCACTCATGCATGACCTGACGGATCAATCACATTTTCACACAGAAGTTAGTCAATGAGTGTAGAAATACTCTTGCCAAATTATATTGCACAAACCCGTTTTGTTAAATGTTATGGTATGTTTTAATTGGGGGTAGTTACTTTTTTGTTGTGTTTATCATTTGAAACGTTAGCGGTATAGTACAGTCAACTTGAGTCAAGTGTACTACACGTACACAGACAACGTTCCAAATCAACCGACCCGAACATCATGTTGTACCGACAAAATGTTTACAGGCCTACAACATTAAACTGTTGAAAGATTCAACATTTCAGCAACGTGTACATTTAGGAAAAAATCTTGGGAAAAAAGAATAGAACGCTATTTGATACCGGGGCACACTAGCTCCACCATGTGAAGTGGATGGAAATATTTGGCCCTTCGGACCGTTCCTCGTTCAACCAGCCCAAAATGATAGTCTATATCTAAGGAAATTTCCATGAGAGTTCCAAGTCGATCAGAGAAAAATAAGTATTTTTCGCCCCACCCTAGTGTGTGTGTTCCCCCATATTTAAAACTTCCGTGTGGAGTAAACGCACTTCCACACGGACCGTTTTACAGGCGAAACATGCTCGAAAATAAGCGCGCGCAACCCCCCCCCTTAAAAAAAAATCTGCCATAACCTTTGAACCAATGTATTATTGAAATCGGGACTCCCGGATCCACTGCCTCTCAAGTACGTGTATGTCTCCTCATACAGTTTTTTTTTATACTTTCTGTACATCCTTTTGAAATAATTACTACAATCCGTAATAATCTGTCATGATATACTTTTAAAAATATAAAAGGCGTCTTTTCTATGCGCAATTTCAAAAAAGTTCCTACAGTGGCCAGACCTCCCGCGCTCTTTGCAGCTTCGCTCCCTCACAAATGTGACTACTCAAATACAGTTTTCCACATACTTTCTGTGTATCTAGTTGAAATCCTGAATATAATCCTAATAATCTTGACAAAATACGTATTTACTATGCTTAGAAATACGTCTTTTCCGTGCGTATCTTCAAAAAAGTCTTACCGTGGGAAGGGGTACCCCCTCCCACACCCTCTCTCCGCTCAGTCGTTTTACTCCCTCGCAAATATGACTACTTAAATACAGTTTTGCATACTATCCGTACCTTCGCAGGGGGAGGGGGCTCCGCCCGTGGACCCCACCAGGGTTCCCAAGGTTGTTCTCTGCACCTCGGCCACTAAAGCTCACACTTTGCGCTCGATTTTGTGGCACACGCGAAACTTTTCTTGTCCGTCTTGCCCCCCCCCCCCCTGCAAACATTTCTATTTAGACCGGTGTGATGGCCGAGTGGATAGAGCGTCCGCCTCACAATCGGAAGGTCGTGGGTTCGAGCCCCGGCCGGGTCATACCAAAGACTTTTTAAAAATGGTACCTTCTGCTTTCTAGTCAGGCGCTCGGCATTCTAAAACAGAGAAGGGTAATAATAGCATTTAGAAGTGGCTACCCTGGGTAAATAATCTTATTATTATTATTATTATTATTATTATTATTATTATTATTATTATTATTATTATTATTATTATTATTATTATTATTATTCCCCCCCCCCCCGTAATCATACCCAAATAAGCTTGAATTGTGTTATCAATCGGATCCTTGCCATCCCCAAATTTAAAAAAAAAAAGAGAGAAGAATCAAACGTTTGCATGGTTTCTATGTTTATCAAAGTGACTATTTTATGCATCTCGCCAAAGCGATGGCAGGATATAATTAATTATGCACAGTTGATTTCGTTTTCATGAGTAGATTTATGCAAAGATTGTCTGTATACAGTGTGTCTCAAAAAAAATGTGCATGTGAAAACCGCCCGCTTTGGCAATTAGAAAATACCCTTGTGACATGATGCTTACGTCAACGTAAAGTGCATAGTCTTAGCGTTCAAATACCGTTAGTTTTGTTTAATTTGCTTGTTTTAATCTTGAGATATATTAAATTAAGTAAGAAAGGGTAAAATCGCATTGTGCCACTTTTACTACAGTCCCAAGTAAAAGTGACAAAATTGTGATCTCACCCTTTTGTTGTTGACAACATATCTCCAGATTAAAACAAGCAAATTGAACAAAACAAATTGCATTTGAAAGCTACGACATTGCCCTTGACGGTGATGTAAGCATAATGTTATTAGAGTATTTTCTAATTGCCGAAGGGGCGGTTTTTATTTGCAGAATTTTTTGAGACATGCTGCAACACGTCTCAAAAAATTGTTCAAGTGAAAAGCGACCTCTTTGACAGTTGGAAAATACTGTTGTGACACATGAATTTTTGTATCACAAAGTTTTAATTACTTTCATAAAGTAAGACGCATTATTCTCTGGATTAAGATGGGGACATTTAATATCAACTATAAATTAAGAAACTTGAAGAAACTTTTTTTGTTAAGTTAGAGACTAATGAAAATCTGTTGTCGCGGACAGGAAAATTTGTTTTACTCACAAAAACCTATAGTTTTCCATTTGTTGTATCTATGTATGTGTACCGTATGTGTGTTAAGTTTGTGTGCGTCATATGTGTGATTATGGATGTGTTTGTGTTATGTATCTAGAGGAAAATTAAAGGTAGTTGTATCCACCTGTGAGTATCTACACATAACACATTTACAGTATTTGCATTTGAATGTGCATAATATTGTGTACATGTGCATATGTACATTTTTGTGTGTATCATCTAACTGTAAAGGAACAAATGAAACACACACATGCAGCTAAAGAAATGAGATTTACCTTGAATATGCTTGTCCCCTTTGCTATTTTTTTTATTTACTTAGATAAGGGGCTGCCACAACACTTATTCATTAAATACATTACTGTTTGCAGTTTGGCACTCTTGTCTACTGTGTACTGGTACATGTTGTTTTACATCAACTTTAAGACATTGACTAACAACACTGTTTGATACTGGTAGTTTAGTACTTTGGTACATATTTTTTTTATGATTTAGACAAAATATATTCATAAGGTTCTTACTAAGTCTTCTGAAATTTCTGATGCTATATGTGATTGAGGTTTGGAAACATTAAATTTAATTATACCTTTATGTGTTAAACGCATACACTATAGCATTGCGACAAAGTGTCTTGTCCGCGGCACCCCAAATGTCCCGTCCGCGACGCTGTAATTAATCAAGTGATTAGTTAACAGTGTCAAATATCTATTAACCACACTGATACATGTAAAGCGTATTTACCAAGCTTCTTTTGTATCAAGATCATATTTGTACACTCACAGACTTTTGGACATGTGGAACTACATTTCAAAGCCCATGTCGCAGCAGGTCCTGTCCGCGACGCTACACTTTCGACCATTCAGAGAGATGCATGCTGCCCATTTTTTCCCTATATTTATTTCCCACAGGCACAGCCCAAAGGTCTTTCACATGTACAAATATTAGCTTAATTTTTTCAGCAGTCTTATTCTTACAAGAAAAAAAAAGAAATTTCTAAATGTCCTGTCTGTGACAATCTAAATAGCTCGGAAATACCTTACTTTAAGAGCATTCTCTACATGAAGTCAGGCGATTCTTTTTAATTCGTAAGAACGAAATCCTCATGAAATAAAACTCAATTCATGTGAAGAATCAAAAGAAGACTAAGGGGTGGTGGAAGCTGGTGGTGTAACAAGATCTTTATTGTAACGCACATACAATGACATAAATACATTTTAGAAAAGAGCGAAAGCTAGCCTGCATGAAAGCGGTATTAATTCATTAGGAGGCTGCAAATAATACTTTACCAAAACACTACCGTCCTTTATGTCGAGCAATATCAGATAAACTAAAGATATTGCAGCAAACGTGCTCAGGGGGTTCCAGGCTGAAGTTAAAATTATTTCAGCAATAATGATATTGGTGAAGAAAGTCTCTCTCTCTTTTTTTAAAAATATCGATCATAACAAAAATACCTAAATAAAAAGAAAAAGAACAACACAAATGACAATAAAACAACAACAACTTTATTCTTAACCACACTTCCATGTCCAGCACAGAAGAAAGTGTACGAAGATATTTCCAATCCTGTGGTCCGAAATCAATTTCCGCTCAGAATGTTTAAATTACCCCAAATATGGCTGGTCTTGATATCGATCCTATAGAAACTTATTACGGGGGGTGCCGCTCATTTAAAATGTAATCTTTCATCGAGCCGGCAAAACAATTTCAGCATCGCATTCTGCGCATAATCATGGAATAGCATTTCGCGTACGCGTGCAAATTGCATGCGCACGGAATAGCATTTTCCGTACGCGTGCAAATTACACAACTTATTGCGGGGGTGCCGCTAAAGTAATCTTTCATCGCTCGCTCAGTCGGCAAGACAAATTAAACATCGTATTCTACGCATACGCACGGAATAGCATTTTGCGTGCGCGTGCAAAATGCAAAACGTGTGCGTGTTCATTTTTGCACGCGTATGCAATGGCGTGCGCGTGCAAGTTCATTTTTGCGCGCGTATGCAATGGCGTGCGCGTGCAAGTTCATTTTGCACGCGTACGCCATGGCGTGCGCGTGCAATTTGCCAAAGCAAGCACTGTGATTGGTCAGGTCGCACGCGCACGCCATAGCGTGCGACGTGCTCTGGTTGACGCACGCGAATCGCTTTCTGACCCTTATGGCCAACCATAATCTGTCATAACGTACGTATGGTCTTGACAGAACGTACGTATGGTCTTGACAGAACGTACGTATGGACATTTTCTATTATACTTCTATGACATTCTTAACGTACGTATGGTTTTGGCATAACGTACGCGTGGTTCTGTCATTACGTACGCGTGGTTCTGTCATAACGTACGTGTGGTTCCCGGAAAAATAATTAACTCATAGACCAAACCACGCGTACGTAATGACAGAAGCACGCTTACGTTATGCCAAAACAACGCGTATGTAATGACACAACCACGCGTACGCTATGACACAACCACGCGTACGCTATGACAAAACCATGCGCACGGTATGACAGACCGATGCGTACGTTATGTCCTAACTGTGTCACGATTATCCGGCAACCAATAAGAAATCTTGTTACATGGACAGTGAAAACTTATTGTGTTAACAGTCAGAAAGAATATGGGTTTACCCAAAAAAGTCTTGTAGTTGTACTAACTCAGTAACTGCTCGTACGGTCAAGCAACCACGGCACAAGGATTTCGAAGTATTTATTTATTTTCCAGCTTCATATAAAATACTATACAATATATACAAAACAAATTACATTCAAAATCAGTATGCATTGTGACATAAGGAAAAAAAGACGAAGTATATGAAAGATTGAATACGTGCATTTGTTTGAATATATATGTCCGTTACACGGAAATACTGAATGACCCCAAAGCTCGACGAGCTTGAGTATATATGGGAACATCCCTGTGAATTAACAAATATCATGGTAAAATACAATTTCACAAGATAAACTCAAATATTCCAATCTCTATATTATCCACCTAACCATTCCCATCCTATACCCTTGTT
>JZLH01S0012527.1:0-14206 GCA_001188425.1 Eucidaris tribuloides
GATAATGGGGCGCATGTAGCCTGCGTAACAATAGGAACAAAGGTGAGAGTTTTCATTGTGGTATCCTGCTCGTGCAAGGACGCGGCACGTGCCCACCGCACGGCGCGCAGTGGCCGGCGAGTGTGTATAACTCAAACAATAGAGGTCGCTTTTGTGACTTTGTGGGAGACAATAGGTAGCTCGCGTGGCCTATGAAGTCAGCTGCGTAAATACATGAATACGGCAGGCGGTTGAAGATGTAAATAATGCGACTTTTTCTTTACTTGGTAGAATACAACTGCAGCACTTTAAAAACAATAAAACAATGGATTGGATATGAGTTATATTCGTATATTAATCACCCATGACAGGAGCATATCGCTACATGAAAAGTGGTTCTGTCGTTCGTGTAACTGTACTTGCTACACTGTTTGAATCGAATTGTTGTGACTTCAATATTTCAGCTGCAGAAACTTATTTAGTGGGATATTTCCAAATGATATAGTTTATTCTCACGTATCATTGGTTATTGTTCAGCTTATCCCCAGCTAGAAAGATCGTGTTAATCTCACAGTAACGATTATAATAAATGCTTGAAGAAATTGAAGTTTTATGCCAGTGCAATGAGTGAAAATTTCAAAGTGGAATTGCATGATGCGTCGGGGAAAACGTAAAATGTCACTTTTTAGTGGTATCAAACTTGCTTTAAATGCATCGTATAACAATGTTTCCAGTTTGAAAAATCTACATGATTCCCCGCGCAACCACTGCCAACCAGTGTCTCTGATAAGGTCTAATAAATGCAGCCCTGAAAAAATGCAAATCAAAATGATCATTGTGTGCTTTTAAAAAGTGAAAATCTTGAGTGCCCATTTCTAGACTGCTGTGCAGCAGAATTTTCATCAGCTGAAAATGATTCATGCGCTGATTTTTTTTCTGTACATATTTTATGACTGACAGCATAACTGTCTGAAATTTTTGTGTTCTATGGTGTTTATTTGTCCATTCAATGACTAATGATACATGGTTTAAAGAGCACGGTTTGACGATATTTTTTTAGACGGGACTTCCACAGTGTTTTACGTCGGCTGACAATAATTCATGTGCCGATTATTATCTGTACATATTTTATGAGTGACAGTATAACTGATGTTTTGCTTTCTAGTGTGTTTATTTGTCCCTTCAAATACTGTCAGATATATCAGATAGCAAAGTAACCAAATTTGACTATTTTTTTAAATTGGTCTTCAATTTTTATTGGATTCGACTCATTAAGGTTTCATTTAAATACATCCTCTCTTAAAAACGAGTGAAACTCACTCTTTAACGAATGAACTTCTTAAGAGTGAATTTGGACTGAAGATAAGGATTTCGCTCCTTTTAGGGTGACATCAGGGATCAGTCGGGTCTAACCGAGTGATCCCAGAAGACACATAAAAAGGAGTGTTAATCATTGTTTTCACTCCAAATTCAATTTGCATTCACTCTTTATCAAACATTAAAAACTACTCTTTTATTCATTTTAAAGAAGGTAGCTCAATCTGAACGTCAAGGTGTCCACAACCGTTGAAGACTAAAACAAATTTATTTGAAAAAGTTTGTGTGAAGATGCACAAAGGAATCTGATTCAAGTGTAATACTCAGCCAAGAAAAACGAACGCGATCTTTATCACTGTTTAAATTTATACAACCGCTGTTTACTACATTTACTATATGAACTGATCAGGTATTATTTAAAAAGTTTAAACAACTGTTTAAAGTTTTAAACTGCAATGTTCAATTTGTAATATTTATTATTCAAAAAAATTTACAATGCCATTTCAATGTGTAAACACTTGTTTAAAGTTTTAAACAATTCCCGATCTGTTCATATAGTAAACAGCGTTATATAAAAAAATTTTAAACAGCCGTTTTCACTAGAGAAAATGATATATGTCAAGAAAAAATGTCTAAAATGGGAATTACGACAGGATTAGTTTACTGATCGCTGTTAAGCTCAGCTGGATATAGTTAAATCTTTTAAATAATGCGATATTAACCTCAGTATATTACTCGGTCATGTTCATGGAAGCGTTACACAAAGGATAGCCATCAAAACCAGTTTGCTGTGACGCGTTGTAAACTATTATCCATTGTATTTTGAATCAAAATAATCATCTCGGGCCCGGCGAATAAAAGACACCAACGGTTGTTCTGATGACGTTGGGTGACTGTCATAGAATTCAACCATAAAATAATTCACAAATGCGATGAAAATCAATGCTAAACAGATGTTGAAATGGGACTCCAGAAAAGGGCCGCTTGTAATTTTAAAAGTCGAAAAGTGCAGATGTCATTGTGATTTGTGTTTATGTGTCTTATCTCGCTACTGGTCTGCGACGGTTGATTATAGAAAAAAATATATAATAGGTGTAAAAATAGGGTAACTTCGAACAAAAATGCCAAACGTAGGAGGAATTAATCATGTTTTGTTCCATTCGTCATCTGTCTTTTTTGTTGGACTGTTGCCAATCTTTAAAAAATGTCAAGCGTTGTTTACTTTATGTTTGGAAAGGAAAGGGTAGTTAACAGGTTAAACTAGACATCAAAATTTGACATGGTTCCTACCTATGATTGTTTAAAACAATGATATGTTTCGGTTGTATTTCAATTATTAATAATTATTATTATATGATATATATTATTTTAAGCGTGAAGTATAAAGGTGTGATCAGATAGTGTCACAGACGGAAAATTTCAACAATGACCATTATTGAAGGTATAAGGACAAAAGTGATAAGATATGAAAGGTTACTTTATGATTTATTATGGAGGCTATCACTAGAGGTACTGAATAATGCTAAACTTTCCTTAGGCCTTCAATAATGTTTTTTTTTATGTCCGTCCGTGACACTAAGTGATCACACTTTTTTTCTGGTCTTGTTGATTTGTCCATTTTGGTTTGTTCTGACGGAACTTTTTCTTTGAAAAAAAACCTGCAAAGTAGGTTGACTTTGAACCTCCACGTGAGCTTGAACAAAATATTAACATATTAACATATTCAGTTTAGTTCGCCTTTATTTTCCGATGATATTTTCAGCCATATATACTAATAACAGTTTCTCCACAATAGTTATATGCTTTAACATTATAAGCTATTAAGGTAAGAGTGATCTGGGGCGACGCCACATTGGGTGGGGGGTGGAGGGGGCATGATTTCAGAGTACAGAAAAATGGGGTTGTGGTATTTGTTGACAATGTCGCCCCCTCCCAGATTTTCCTCCATAATAAGCGTTCTAAGGTAGTATGCATCGATTTTCACTATAGAACATTGTCCTGGAAACCTTATTGATATTAATATTAATAAATTATTTTCCTTGTCGCATTGACTTGCTCCACACCTCAGTGTCTGAAAAAAAAAATCTGTCTTTTACTTTTCTTTTTCTCTCTTTTTTATTTATTTATTAGTAAATTAGTACATTAGTAGTATTACTTTGTACAAGCCTATATTGAAAAGGAATAGGAATTTACAACGTACTAGTAGTTACGCTTCTTTTCTCGTTTAATGTTGTATGCCTGTGTCATTTCTGTGAAGTCCATGTAAACTGTCTCTGTACGTCTAGTATAATTATGGTTGTTGTCATTGTTGTTTTGTTTGTCTATTTGTAAGTCTTGTCCTCGAATTTACAGTCAATTACCTATTTAGTTTCTTGTCAAATCTAGTCTACATCGAGAAACTGCCTATATTGGTATTTTTATAGAATAATTTAGTACATAAATTTACTATTGGCTTTTTATACAATCATGGGGATAATCAATAACGGTATTGGAAATAATGATGACAATGAAATTAATGTAAATATTGTTATGTAAATATTGAAATAATGGTAACTAGTGTGCTTCTATCTCATACGGTAATCAGTAATAGTAGTATTACTTTGTATAAACCTATATTGAACATGAATAGGAATTTGCAACGTATTAGTATTTACGCTTCTTTTATTGTTTAATGTTGTATGCCTGTGTCATTTCTGTTAAGTCTATGTAAACCGTCTCGTACGTCTAGTATAATTATGGTTGTTGTCATTGTTGTTTTGTATGTCTATTTTGTAAGTCTTGTATTGTTCTGCAAATTAGCAGACAGTAACCTAGACGTTTCTGTTGTGTCATATATTTTTGTTTTATCGTATGAACAATAAATTGTGACATTTACAAAACTTATTTATTTTTAATTTTTTGCTTGCTTGCTTGTCACAAAATCGCCCCGAGTGTTTGCCCTCGTGAAAATGTCACCCTGGCGCCGCCCATGAGAATAATAAGAAGGCCTATTGTTTGTTCCTGACTTTAATAAACTTTCTTTATATGGTGGTCCTTTCAGGCTTTCAGAAGGCAGTAAAACCGAGGTTCCCGTAGGTGACGTAGCCAGAATATACTCTTGATTTGGTTGACTTTCGCTGCAGCACCCACGAGAATATCTAGCCTGCAACCGGCATGGTTAAAGACGCAAGTGAACGATGACAAAAAAAAAAAATGTGAGCTACGTAATTCTCCATGCTCTAAGCGTCTTTGATAAGGTCTGCAAAAATTGCATTTCAAAGTGATTATTTAGGTGAAAATCTTGAGTACTCAAGTACTCAGGTTGACCGGATTTACCCTGCCCATTTCCCCCTTAGACTACTTTGTGTAGATATAGGCTATTTCATACTCCATCTCAGTAGTTATTCCAGGGGTGATGTTTATTCATGCATATTCGGCCATAACTTTCAAAACGTTTGTATTCTATACACTGTTAGAAAACAAGGTGCTGATCAGAACCGCTCCTTGTCACGTAATTGGAACCTTTTAAGGGTTCTCAAATGGTTCTGTAGAACCATTTCTGGTTCTACAAGGAACCCTTTAGGGTTCTTTTTACAACCTTAGGGGTTCTCGATGGTATAAAGAACCCTTCAATTTTTGTATTTTGTTCTTTATACCATCAAGAACCCCACAGGGTGTATAAAGAACCCGAAATGGTTCCCTGTAGAACCAAAAATAGAATCATTTAGAACCCATTTTTGCTTATTTGAAAAACATTAAAAGGTTCCAAATAAAGGACAAGGAGAGGTTCTAATCAGCACCTTTTTATAAGAGTGAGAGGATGTTTATTTGTCAATTTAAAAAGTATTATGTAGCTCAGATATCAATATTTATTGTTTTTATTGAAGTTTCAAAATGTTAACTTGTGTCTTAAAACAAATATGGCTAATCGATAGACTTTTCGACAGTCTTTTTTCAGCATGATTATTCTGTTCTCGGAGTGGTTCCATGACATTGGCTCCGGTGATCATTACTCCGACGCCTGTTGCATACACTAACCCCAACCTTTACCCGAATCCCATCCGAACTCCTTACCCTGTTTTGAACTACAAACCCAAATGGTTGTATAATCCTAACTCTTGTCTACCGAGATATAATCACCGGGGCAATGTTGGGTCACCTAGGAAGTTTGGCAGAAACGAATATTATGCACATCATCTGTCTGTAATTTTGTTCCAAATAAGATCCAAACTTTTGTAAAATGTCACAACATTTAGTCCAACTTCGAACACTTTTCTCCGGATGCTGAACGTCGCATAATACCTGGGGCACACTGTCACCAACCATACGATATCATATATGCATAGTCACAGATGGACCCTACTACAGTCCTGAGTCCTCTACGAACTGACGAATAAATTACACATTCACTCATGTCGTTCGAGCTTAGCTCATTTTTATTAATATTATTCATCAGCTGCAAAAGAAAAAACGTTGCAATTTGTACAAAATCCAAATATATTCTTACAATACGAACTGTAAAAAATATGTACATTCAATTTCAAATCCCTTTTATTTAAAAACTTTGATCGGTGGATGTTGACACTTATAAGAAAACTTTAACCTATGTTATCACCGACTAAGTTCAATCCACTATGGTTTGCAAACACTATTATTACACAAACAGAGAAAGACAAAGCTAAACACAGTCAACAAACAAATATACAGGCAAGTAAATTCTGCTGCTCAAACATTGATAATTTCTACCGTCCACATTTGAAAAAGAAAACCCATCCTCATAACTCTTATGTAGTTTCTGAGTTCGGAGATATAATATACATGTAACTTGAATGTAGATTGTCGGCATCAACTCGCCTGCAGCGGGCGCTATCAAACAGACTGTCGCAGAGTTGCTTTGAATGCATAGCATCTTGATGCACTGCAGCTTGTCGGGAAGGTAACAAAATAATACTTCAAATAGAAATGTAAATGATTACTAAAATAACAAATTGACCATTTGTCACTTTTCGAATGTTTGTTTCTTGAGAGGTATATATGACTTGCACAACAGTTGTTTTTTACCGCACCGCAAACAATGTGTATAGCGAGTAAATGCTTTTCTTAATACATTCTTGCTATACTGCCCCCTAACAAAAGGGCATAACTGACATTTTTTTTTTTCAAAATTGAGTTATATAGTGTAGGGAACTCACTACATCATGGTAAACATGCAGAACAAAAAATATTGATTAGAAGTATCCATTTGTTTCATAATCCGCTTGCTAAAAGGACACTGAATAGGGCTTTACGTGTTGAACAAAATACATTTTGTCAGTTATGCCCTTTTGTCATGGTGGCAGTATAGCTTTGTACACATGTTCACAGGCTGAACGTCGTGTGTCAAATCACTAAACTTCGATATCCAATTTTAACACTAAGTGTCAATAATCTATGTATATTGTATACATATTCTAAACACATCTTTGTCATCACGTCCTAAACAATAATGTTTAATTGCTAAACACACCCTTCTAAAGTGTGGTTATTTCAAAATTATATTTTTAATGAAATAAATATTGGGACATGTATAATCGTGATAATTATAGCATCTAACATTTGAATCGGTGGTAAGTCATATTACAAGGCTGTTAACTTTTCGGACAGTTATATATCTGAAAACGTGATTTTTTATTTACATGTGATTGCAGAAAATTTTTCACGAAAAATACTGCAAAAGACCAGGGCCCCGTTTCATAAAAGTTGATACCATATCACCGTTGACATTCTACTGCAATTCATGGCTCTGGTTGGCTGTAAAGCATGGTTGCTTCAGTGCTATATGTTTTACAGCCAATCAGAGCCATGAATCGCAGTAGAATGTCAAAGTTGACATGATATTAACTTTTACGAAACAGGGCCCATAACCACTAAATGTTGACAGAGCAACATCAGCAGCATACATGGTATCTTGACCAGATCCTTGATCTATTTACACAATTATTTCAGTAAGTTCATAACATACAATCACAATGCAATGTAGCTAGTAGGCAGCAATATCCATAAACTTTTATTTACAGCAAAGGTTTTGTTCAATGCAACTCATCAAGATGATTTTTCTTTTTTCGATCTATTTTACACGACTGTGCAATCATTGTGGTTAGCGGTAATCTCACCACTGATGGCGCTATATAGGATTACTATCTAAACACCAGAATTGTGTGATAGAGCAACTTTCTGCTCATCTAGCGGTCCCAACAAATTGCATTCCTTCTTGGTACATGTACTCTGCAAACGCTTGGGTCTTAACACCAGATTCCTGGGAGGGAAAGTAGGGCTGAATTTCAGTAGCCCAGGTGCAATTTCACCAATAATAATTTGTAACACTTGAAAGTATTGGGAATTATAAAAACCGTGTCGTATCGATATACTTCGGGCCTAACTCTGCAGTAGTTGTTTGTTTGTTTGTTTGTTTGTTTGTTTGTTCTTTACTCGGTAATCAGAATTTTTCCCCAACTTTGCTTCGGAAAAATAGCTACATCCAGATCGCTTGAAAGTAACAGTTTGTCCCCTGACCTTTACCGATGTCGATTACTAGGACTGTAAATTATTTGTTTTCATCAAAACGGGCTGAGAATCCATCAATGATTTCTTTTAATTCTTTCTCGGAGGGAAGTTTGAAGTTTGGGAGTGCCATTCAAACTCAGCGCAGACAGTACTGTAATAGAAGAACCATGCGATGAGAGAAAATAATGAAATCAGAGGCGTCGATCCTGTGGGGGCAGGGGGGCATCGCCTCCCCCCTCCCCTCCCCCAATCGAAAATAGTTGGGGGGGGGCAAACATATCGATTTGACCCCCCCCCCCCAATAATTTTGACAATTTGAAAAATTTATAATATGCAATGCAAATATATGTTTTAAAAAGCATTGGAAAGCACTATAAAACCGTTAAACATGACATAAAAATACTCTTATACATACCAAATTGCCAAATTTTCGGCGCGTTTCGCGTGCAAAATTCTGTATTACAATTTGGCGCGTAAAGCGCGCCGAAAAATTTGGACATTTTTTCACTTTTGACCCCCCAATCTGAAACATGGATCAACGCCCCTGAATGAAATGTTCTTGACTAATCAGAAAGCTCCGATTCTTACGAAGGTTTTATAAATTGAAATATCAGCTGCCACAAATGGGATAATGGACGTCTTGGTCGTTTCAACTTATGAAGAGTCGGAGGATGACGACGATGAAGAAGACGACGACGACTTCCGACGTTTCTACAAAAAGGAAAGGAAGGAAAATAGAGAGTGTTCTATCATCTACCAGCAACTTACGATACAGAGTGGTGTGAGAAAGCAATAGCTCTGGTTTACAATAAGTAACGCCCATTGTACGTTAAGCTACATTGATATTATTAGAAACCGTTTGTTAAGTTAGTATGTTGCCACTTTTCATACTAATGTCATTTTTAAATCTCTGTGTCCGATTTAGTTTTCGGATAGTACTAAATGGAATTGTTTGAACACTCTCATCATTGTGTTGGGGATACAAAGAATCCGAAAAACATGTAAGCCAAATTGCGTCTTTCATGATTACAATTCCCCTTTTCACCGCATTCTTCTTCAATTCTTCAACTCGTAGTTACCACATAACCAGCATTAGAGAATTTAAAACAAATTAAAACACACTATGAACTATCTTTTATCAATATAAACTGATAAATCTTCACCGATTCCCAGGTGCAAACGGCTTGATAATTTGATAAAACCACATTTACTATACGGTTGATAATTCTAATAAATGTGGTCATTTTCACAATGATATACATACCCTTTCTTTCTTGCTCTTCTTGTCCTTTTTCTTCTGCTTCTTCTTCTTTTCCTTACAGTCGTCATCTTTTACGATCGGAGAAGGCAAAGCTCGCATCATCATTTGTTGTTGCAGCTGGTCGTGTAGAACTTTCTCCCTCCATCGCTCCTCCAAAGCCGACCCCTCCCGTTCCTGAAAACGATGATGTTTGCTAGAATTCAGCACGACGTACTTGACAGAGTTCTCATCCCGCGATTCCAAAGGTGGAAGTACATCACTCCTAAATCCATTTTGCTCCTTCCATTTGATCAACGTTTTCTCATCCATCACGATAATGTTCGGCGGGATTGTCTGGTCAGGATTGCGACTGTCGGCAGATGATATCGCGGAGTCATCGGAGGTCCTGCGATGCGTGGTCACCTCGTTGATCTCGGAATGAGAGCTTCTTTTCTTTTTACGAGACTCCTTATCAATGTTTTTACCCCTCTCGGTTTTCACGACATCCCCAGTAACGTCACTTCCAGGAGGATCGGTCCTGTATATCACCGCCACGCCTGTCTTACTCTTCTTGTCCTTATGACGTCTAGACTTCGAGGACTTGTCCTTCCTTTGATCCGCGTCCTCATAAACCGTATACAAGTGGCCATTGTGAGTTGCGTGGTTGTTGTAGGCTTGGAACGACGGATCTGCAAACCCTCGAAGATCTGGCTCCGAACATCTTGAGGGATTGCCAGGTTCGGCTGTTGGACAAGAGAACCTCGCGACTGTCTCTTGGTTGACTTTCACAGGTGCATGCTTGGTGATCTGCGTTGGTGTTTGGCGACACATCCTGGAACACATAGGGGTTGGGTACTCCGCACATCCCACTCGGGTGTTCGACGATACAAGCTTCCTTGACTTTGTCCATCTGCTGATGATACTCCACTGCCCCGTCGGACGATCCCTTCACCTTGAAGAGCCTGTCCCCCGTGAGATCGGTCTGAGTCTTCACGTTCCTGCTCGTCTTCTGGGAATCGTGGTGTCCAGGTCGCTCTATGACGCTCGTCCAAATGTCCTTCGATTTTTCCAAGCGCTGCATGGCGATGACGACCTCGCTTAACTTGGAGTCGAGGGCTTTGGTGTGCTCGACATCGGTCACCATCGGAACAACTGAAGGGATTGGAGAATAAGAACATGTGTATTAAAGTCCATTTTATTGAATGCAAAAAAAAGTCATTTTTAAATTACTTAAGATAGAATGAATTCCGTGAATACAGACACACATAATTATATAGTGGCCATCCATGGGAAATAAAAATGTAGCTTTTATAAACAGATAGCTGCTAAGACAGGTTTCACTGTATTCATGAAATGACTTCTTCTCAGAATTAGAATATTATTCTTTCAACACCTTTTCTCATGTACACTCTACAGGAAAAGGGTTCTTGCAAATTTCGTCACCCTGGAGAACTATTTTGTCACAATATCGGCACCATTTTGACAACACGATTTGGGGTTCCTTGTGAGCAAAATTTTTCTTTGATAAATACGACGTTTGATAGCAACGATCAGATCAGGACATTATGATTTTAATAAGAACACGTTTTACGTTGAAATGGTATTTATGAACATAAAACATGTCGCTTTTTTTGTGAAAATGAGAACCTGTAAAGAACTTTTTTTTTCTGAGAAAGTATTGTAGCACGGACAACTGTAGTTTAAATATACCAAAATTTATTCGCGCATAACAATATATTGTACCTTTTCGTTCTCGTTTTTTCTCCCGACGCCAGCACGTGTACGCACAGCAACACGTCATAAAGATTATGAAGATCACTCCTATGACAAGACCCAGAACCACGAGCACGAAGAGCAAGACGTTATCCTCTGAAATATAGACAATTAAAAACCAGTACATTATCATCGCAACTGCGTGTCCCGAAATAGGAGTAATATAAACCATGATCTGGTACCCAATTTATGTCATTCAGTGACACGAGGAGATGGAGTTGAGGCCAGATTTTGCCGGCCTTGGCCTTGGCCTCGGACCGAGTCTCGTGTACAAAGTCTATGGGAACAATATTTTTCCAGCGGCCACGTGACTAGAAAGTGTGGGCCTCGACTCCATCCCTGGACTGACACGTAAGTCTTCTGTTCCCCGTTTCCACTTTTCTGCATGGATCTGTTAAATTGCATATGTTCTTCGATCGTTTAAATTTCATTCATTGTATATCAAGATCGGAGAGTTCTCTAATTAATATCATAATTTGTTTACGTGGTATTTATTGTTTAAATATACCTTTTCTCCATTTTCCACATCGATATTTTTTTAAGTCATTCTTCTTCGGTGGCAACATTTCCTACAATGTACCGTATCAAATTCAAGGACAAGTGACAATTCAGTACATGTATACGCAAATAATAACATTTTTTGTGTCCATAAAAACGGAAGAGTATTCTGCAAGACCAACAGTTCCGAGACCGAAACGGAATATCATATCTAAAGGTATTATTTGTTAATATTTGGCTCTGGGCTTCAACAACAGGACCAGGAACTAGGTACTATACCCAGCTGATGACGTCAGGTGGTCCATCCTCTTACCGTATATCTCCACGATAGTATTGACCGCCCGGGCATCCACCCTGTTTCGCGCCTCGCAGGTGATGGTCGTCTGGTCCATGCTGATTCGAGCCTCTACGATGGTGATGGTGGATAGTTCCTTGCCTGGAGTCGTCTCTATCACGAATCTATGTCGTCAAAGATATAAAACAACAAGGAACAGTTAGATGTGCGTCTATTTGAAGTCCACCGACAGATTTAGAATTTGGTTATACACATTAAGAAATTAAGGTGTAGTTACAGGTGTGTAAGTTGATACAATAGCAACGCCCCATAGAGTGCAATTCTTACATTTTACAACCTATGGAGTGCAATATTAAACCCTTAAAGGTTTATAGTGTAATTCTGCACCCTTAAGGGTGTGGAATTACTGGGGTGTTTCGATTGTTACATTTATACACCCCAATTACACCCTTATGTCTTATTGTGTAGAGTTGGGAAGGGTACTGGTGCCTTGGTGAACAAAACAAGGGAGGTGGAAGATAAAGCATCGAGTAATCGAGTTTATATGATTGTGTTTGTGTTCCATAGAAATCAGCTGGGCCTCTCAACCCCACTCAATTACGTGAAGAGAACCATACTGCCAAGATAAACGCCCTCTGATGACAGCCCTCAGTCCAAGGTACGTGGTAAATATACACGAGGGGCCACGAGAGAGCCACTCCGGCCAGCGATATTAGTTTTTCCGACAAACTTTTTTGTTTCTGGCCGATAGAGGGCGATATTTCAAGAACCCATTCAAGCTACCAACCAACCTGGTACCCACTGACCATCCTCCACCCCACCCCTCCCTGATTTTTTTCTTGGTTCGCCCTTGTAAATGGTCACCTTTCATCGGCTTCGTCGATCTGTGCTCCGTTGTACTTCCAGACGTAGCTAAGAATCACCGGGTCGCCGGCGGCTGAACACTCTATGGTCGCAGAAGTCCCTTCTTGGATGACCAGCTTCCGAGGTGTGATGGTGGCATTAATTGTGGGTGTAACTGTAAAGTGTAACAAAATAAAAACGGCATTTAGTGGTACACCATACTGTATATCTTTGCGCTGGAGTACAGAGTCCGAGTCTGCAGTTAAATAAAACATTGTCATTGATTTTACATGAGGACTCGATGCAGAGTCCGAATCCCGAGTCCACTAAATTGGACGCGAGTCCGGACACGACTGCAGTACTGTCATTCACCTTACAACAGTGAAACAAACGTTACTCTGAATCTAACAAGACCCAAAGGGGTCCAGATTTGAAGAATCATAAGTTAATTGTATAAAACAATAACGCCCAATTCAATGATTGCCTATAGCAGTTCGTCAAAATGCAGTTGATTAATGTCAACATCTTCGTTGCTAAAGTTCCGTTTAATATTTTAGAATAATGAGTGATTTGAACAAATAAAACAAAAACACATTAAAGATTCAGTTTGTTAATTTTCACAGTATATTTTACTTATCATCATGGTCTCCTACATTGTATTTCCATCTTGTATAAAGAAAGACTTTTGGATTATCAGATATGTTTGTTTTTTCCTCGAGCAATCTTATCAATTTTAAGAAGTTTCAATAATCTAAGCAATGACAATACGTATCATTAACCGGAACTTACTCTCAAAGGTCAAAGGTTCTAACGAACACTGCGCAGGCGCGGTATGGGTCACGTGAGTCGATTGGCACGTGAAGACGACACCAATGAATCCTTTGGTGAGCGTCAGCGCCAACGTGTTCGTTGCCGAGGTCTGCGCCGAGCTGTAGTTCCCTGTCAGTGCGTTGCCGCTGAGGTCGTTAGACCATAGCAGGAGAGGTTGGGGCTCGCCCCCGAATGATTGACATATCATTGTGACGTCATCGCCCTCCTGTAGTCCCGTGGCCGGTGTGAGGGTGCACGTCGGGTAGCCGATGTTTGGTGGAATAGCATCTGATTTTGAAGACAAGAAATATTATTTTCACTTATAAACACAAAACAGTTGACATCTAAAATGTTTTTTAAAAAGGGGGATTTGAAAAACGAACGGACTGGACGCATGGAGAGCTATGCTTATAATAGATCTTAGGCTGTGGTCACAAATAGAAAAAGTGGACTGCTCGGCGGCCGGGCGGCGAGTTTTTAGCTAATTTCGCCCGGTCACCGAGCAGGAGCCGCCCAGGCACCGCTGGTTTTTAGGGCATCGGTCGGTCGCCGCTGATGATTTAGCGCTCAGTTAAAATTCTGGCGGCGCCTGCTCGATTTTACTCGCCGCCCAAAACACGCTCGGTGTTCCGGGCGGTTACCGGGCGCTCGCCGCCGGGTCATCGACCTAATCGAGCGATCACCGTCGAACGATTATGTTAGTGGTGTTTATATGTGAAGATAATCCCAAGGTGATAAGAATTCCTCTAATATTCCAAACCAGCTGGAATAAATAGAATTGTTAGTAAGATCAGAAAATAGAAAGCAAAGGTTTCATAACTGCCCAACTACTACTACACAATATAAACGCTTTGAAGAACGCAGAGGTACTGTGAACAATGGTAGTTGCTCCTTGACAACCTGAAAGCTTACCCGACGAGCAACAATGT
>JZLH01S0012530.1:416-32110 GCA_001188425.1 Eucidaris tribuloides
GCGAATTAGAAAAAAAGAGTGTTCGTTAGCTGGTGCCATGGGTAATATATACACTCCAATTAATTTAATATCTGTCAAATTTGTAACACTGGCAGGCTACTAACATGTTTATACATGTGTTTAAATTTGTTTGATATTTCAAAGAATAAGACCTGTAATAGACAATTTGAGTCTAATTTATAAAAGAGATTTAGAAAGTTGTGGTAATGTTGAACTGTATTCTACTGTATTTTGATTGCAATTTTATTTGAACAGACAAAAAATATTCTTCAGAATTGTTCACTGTTCAATGCTAATTGTGATTTTTATAAATGCCTTTATGTAGTGGTGCAATCATTACCTTGTAAACTATTATCACAATTAGCTTTCAATAGTTGTTGAGTCAGTATATTCTTAAAATCATTTGTAGGTGAAAACAAAACTTGTATGTGCGTGACTGTTGAAAAAGTCATGCCAGTCTTTAACTTGTGCACTTAGTACCAAGTCCTTTTGGACAGTAGTACTTCCAATATATTCTTACATGACACAATGGCTGAACTCTTGTTCCTGTGCTTCATTATGTGTGTTGCTTTTTGTAACATAACCATGAGGGAACAATCAAAATAAAGAAACTGTACGCATGCACTCTGGGGTTTCCATTTTCAATCTACGAATTGTGTCGGATTGTACTCACGTAGAACAGATGTATCAAACAGCGCATTGTTAGAGATTCAGTTACTGTGAAATGCAAAAAGGTTCTCTGGATATATTCAAGGCTACGAACTTTGTATCTTTTGTTCGAGTAATTGTTAGTGTGTGAAAGGTCTACTGATAAAGGTGCAGGATAAAAGGATCAAAGTGGGTTTGGGCATGAAATAAACATTAACGAGGCTGTGCATAGTTGCATTTTAGAGTTGTAAACATGATGTTTTGCATCCTTTAAAGGACTGTCGATATTACAAAATTAATAATTGTAGGCCTGTCCCATCAGTCAAGTTGAGATTTAACTGCTTGATAACATTTTACTAAAAAAGTAGGCAGTTGGTTATTAGATGAAGCTATTAAATAGTGCAGTGACAAGATACATGTCTTTGTGAAAGTGGTTGTTGCAAAGATACTTCATAACAAAGAAGACTAGATGAAAAAATGAATATAATGTTTGACCCCATTTTATTATTTTCTAGCTGCATTTCAATTATTTAATTGATAGAAATTTCCTGTCATGGTCAAATCATATAACTATTCTGTCGACGTTTAGGAAAATGAGAGTCCAGGACTTTGAGTATATTCTATGTTAGGAGAGTTAGAGCTATCATTTCTGTTGTCCATGGGGCATATATCATGGGTTTTCAATCTGATATATCATACGCTATGATAAAATGAAATTGTTTGCTTTAATTTTCATGTTTTACAGGTAACCTGTTGTTCACGTTGGGGACACGTCTTTAAAAAATGATCAAAACTTGAGTCGATGATTATGCTATAACCCTAACATCAAAATATGCTCCCCCAGGATGTTCAGTCTGAATAAAAACATGAGAAGACAATAACAGCAATGAAAGGAATGGCACATTATCAGGACGTATACTGGGGTTTACCCGTTTTTATGCCCATACGGCATTGTCAGATTTAAATGACAATATGGAGATGTATTTTATGTATCATCCACATCACGTAATTGATATCAGGGTAGTTTTGATCAGCAGAAAATATCAAAAAAAAAAGCGTCTCATAATGGCACCATCTCAAAGACAGGTCATAGGTGCTGGTATAATCCATTTTTAGTTCCATGCTAAGTTCAATAATCAATCTAATCTATCATCATTGGAGATTTGTGAGGAACTGGTGATCTTATAATAAACACATGTTGTTCTCTGTTGGTCAAGTATTACAGTGATATCAAGATGATGGATCGCATATATTCATAATCTGCACATAAACAGGCTGTTTACAGTGATGGGAGCATAATTGTGTTAGCACACAATGGGAATATATTAAGAGCTTTACTGGGCGGACGCTCGCTACAGTCAGCCTGGCAAATGATTTAGGAGGTTTGTGAACAAAAAACTGTTCCTGGATATTTTTACCAACTCTAAAATTCAATGGGTTTAAAGCGTGTTCAACAAACAACAGGTTCACAAACAAGTTTCAGAATATCTTTAGCATTCAATAAGTAAACATTAGTTTTCATCTCCTAAAGTTGGACAATTGTGTGTACAACTTTTGGTTGTAAAACAAGTTTTGTGCGTAAAGTTCAAGTACTATAAGAAAAAAAAAATGTAAGGAGCATTCTGATATGCACATAGTTTTAAGTAGTATAATCCTATTTGAACTGAAAGTCAAATCTGAAAACATATTGAGTCCTGGACAAGGAAGATTTGTATTCACT
The DNA here is from genome assembly GCA_001188425.1 of Eucidaris tribuloides. Taxonomy (NCBI): domain Eukaryota; kingdom Metazoa; phylum Echinodermata; class Echinoidea; order Cidaroida; family Cidaridae; genus Eucidaris; species Eucidaris tribuloides. The sequence continues at coordinate 2,785 of JZLH01S0012530.1, forward strand.
CTGTCTTATTCAAATGGAATGATAAATATATCAACATGAGTTTGATCTTTTGATTTTATCATTGATTATATTATATTGAATTAATCGATTAATTGTATAAACAAATTATGAACAGCAAACTTCTCAGGCATTTGTAAATATCTCTCTGCAAAGCTTTCATCACTTGTCAGCCCGTTTTTGTTTTGTTTTTATCTACGATGTTTAACTAATTTTAAGAACTTGCTTTTAAGTATCAAAATTTATTTCAGTGTACATATGCAGTCGGTAGGACATTCCACATGGAGCATGAAAGTGCAAGTGAACGTTCTATTGTTTGCCTGATATCATTCTTCCTTGTGTGTGGAATATTTCTGTCAGGAAATGTAAGGTTAATTGTTAACTCCATGTTATTACATGTATCAACACATCAAATAGTTCGCTGGTTTCTCAACTATTTTCAAGCATTTCAATTTGTTCATTACCCAGTTTCCTATACTACACTGTGAACTCAATGTTTATCGCAAACATGGTCTTTTTATTATACATTTGTATACCATTTTCCGTTCAGACCTATTTAAATTTTTCCGTTTTTTCATTTGCCATGTGACTTTCCGTTTACATACACAGTGGGACATCCATTTTTGTTAGAACAACTAAATATTCCATCTCCTTTCCTGTCACTAAACTTTTGTCAAGTGGTTGCCAACAGGGTCATGCGAATCAATAGTCTTCAAGAACCATGCCATTGTAAGCCATTCAATACACTCTGACCTCATTTGTGAGCATAATCTGAATGGTTTCAAAGTTTATGCACAGTGTTCAGTAGTCCTGTTCTCCTCCAAGTTTTCCCCATTTGCCCTTTCTCATCTCAATCCAAACAGTTGGGCAGAGTTTCATATATGCGTTCAGGGAGTTGCTTTGTACAGAATTGTCTGAAGATCTTGCGTTCCGGAGTTCACTGACATAGATAGTTCCACCAGCTCTAGATGGTAATTCTCCGGCCATGCCATTATTGACATGGTTGTGGTTATGTGTTCATGTGATTAGGTATGTGATAGGAGTTTGTTTGATCTTAGGCCTCAGGTTCAGGCTGAGGATGGGTATCTATGACAGGACTGTGGGAGTGGAGAGGGGTCAAAGCCCTCCAGTGTGTCTGGACCCAATACAGTTGAGATGTTTGTTTTCATTTACAATCATGTGCTTTTGTATTAGACTTCACTGGCGATATCTAAGCTTGTTGCCACTGAACAGGTAAATGGCAAAGGAAGTGAAAGTGGGTACTCTAGAGAGACAAGAGATGCTGGGTGGGGTGGGGAGGGGTCTGTTTAGGTTTAACAAAAGAGGTGAAATCACAATTGGGCCACTTTACTACAATCAATGAGAAGCACCAGGCCCTTTCCCTCTAAAAACATGGCAAAACGCTGATTTTACCCTTTCCATGTTGACCAAACATTATCTGACGATTAAAGCAAGCAACATTCGAACAGTGAAAAATTGCCAAGTCGAAGCTTTAGAACATTGCCCCTGATGTTGATATAACCATCAGTTTACAGTCTTTTCTAATTGCAAAAGAGGGTCTGATGTCCTGCCACTTTTTATTGCCTCCGCACGAAGTTGCCGAGGATCATGTGTTTCGGGTTGTCCGTCCGCTGCGTCGTCTGGCGTCTGTCCGGTATACCGGATTCGTTTACCGCAGATAACTTGAGAACCCCCGATCGGATTTGATGTACTAGGACCAGTATGAACTATGAGCACCAATGAACCTGATTAGATTTTTGGAGCTGAAAGAGTCAAGGTCAAAGTTCACCGAGGCCTTTAAATATTGTTGTGATTTGGCCTCTGTATACCGCGATAACTTGAGAGCGGCTGTCGGCATTGTCATGTAACTTGGGCTGAAGTATGCTTTATGGAGGCACAATGACCTGAGTAGATTTCGGGAGCTGAAAGGTCAAAGGTCAAAGGTCACCGAGGCACTTAAATATGTGTGATTTGGAGGCTCGGATACCGCGATAACTGGAGCGGCCTGGTCGGTATTGTCATGTTAACTTGAGGTGAAGTATGTATTATGAAGACCGAGTGAACTGATTGAGATTTTTGGAGTTCAGGAGTCAAAAGAGTCAAAGGTCACGAACCTTAAATATGTTGATTTCGGGGCTCTGGTTACGCAGATAACTTGGAGAGTGGCCAGTCGGCATTGTCGATGTACTTGGCGTGAAGTAGTATTATAAGGCACCAATAAACTGATTTATGATTTTTGGAGCTGAAAGGTCCAAAGTCAAAAGGTCACCAAGCCTAAAATATGTCTGATTTGGGCTCGTTACCATGATAACTTGGTACGGCAGTCAGATTTTTACGTTACTTGGGTGTGAGTACTGTAATTATGACCACCAAATTGAAATGATTAGTTTTTGGAGCTCAAACGGTCAAAGGTCGCAGGTGCCTTAAATATGTCTGTTTTTGGCTGTTACGTGTTACTGAGAGGACTGGTCGGATTGTGATGTACTGGGTGAAGTATGTCTTTGAGGCACCAATGAACTGATTAGATTTTTGGAGGCTGAAAGGTTCAAAGGTCAAATGTCACGGGCCTAAATATGTCTGATTTGGCTCGTTACCGCGATTAACTTGAGGAACATGCAGTTGGATTTAGTGATACGTGGATGTGAAGTATCGTACATGTATTATGGGCACCAGAAAATGATTAGATTTTTGGAGACCGAAAGGTCAAAGGTTCAAGGTCATCGGGCTTTAAATGTTGATTTGGACTCATTCTGTGATAACTTGAGTATGACTGTTTCTGATTTTTGATGTAACTTTGGAGAAGTATCTATATAAGGCACATTTACTGATTCGATTTTTAGTTGAAAGGTCAGAGTGTCAAAGGTAACAAGGGCTGTTTCATGTCCGAATTTGAGTTCATTGTCATCGATAAGTTAGAACTGGCTTAAATTGGATTTTACTGTAACTTGGTCAAGTGGTACATCGCTTATGCTTATATTATCTGAATTAGTTATGCTTACATATGGTAACTTGAAGCTTTTTCAATTTACATTCAATTAGGATGGGAGCAGGCAACTCTGAGTGGCGCGACTGCGGAGGCATACCCATACTGCGCGCCAGTTCGAAGCTGTCTACTATGTTTAAAACATGCTATATTATGATGTAAGTTTTGTAACCTTATAAGTCTTCAACAAATGATTATTGAGCGTGAGTAAACAATTGATAGGAGAAAACTCATCTCAATCCATATTCGTTACTGTAGTGCTAATAGCAAATCAAAAGTAAATGTCTGCTACAGCCACAAACACACTATCTGTCCAATCCACAAAAAATAACCTTTATCACCCGAAGAACTGGGTTCGATTTGTGAACCATAAAAATAACCTACCTCCTAGTTCCCCTTTGCCTGTTCATAATGACATGTGAAAGAACTGATGATCAAATGAGTGACTATATACTTCAATCAGCACCGATATCATGCAGACTTTACCCATACATCATTTGTAACATCAGTCCCAGTGTTCACCTTTAAACACTAGTCCACCAGCCAATGGCTTTCAAATATCCCAGTGGACTAGCCAAAATGTGAAATAAATAGTCTGCATGGCTAGTCAAAATATTACTTTAGTTAATTAGTGTCACATGAACAATATTTAATTTTTGGGGCAGGCTAGTCGGAATTCTGGTGGACTACCCAAAATTTATGCTTAGTAGTCCACCTAATTTGTTAAAAATATTAAGCACGTCCCCTGTCAGCTCGAAATGTAATTTAGTTGATGGCAAAGGCAAATTTTTGCAATTCTTTTAAATACAGGGACTTGGTCTAGTTTGATAGCCTGTTCCCGATTTTCTTATCAATCAAATTTCATCCTAAACAATTTCTTTGAAGCTGTACTGCTCATTGGTTAGATAGACATTGATACAACACAATTCGTGAAGTACACTGTACATGTCAGCTGTACATACTTTTTAGAAAAAAAATCATGTGCATCCATTCGGGATATACACATGATAACACTCCTTATTTCATGCATAAAATGTTACTACGTTTAGAATACAATACGTCTTTAAAAGTTTGGTTTGCATTTTGTAGATTATCACTTTATGGACCAGAACATTTTCTACTCGACTAACCATTCAAAACATGAAGTGCATGATTGAATAGTCTTACTAGATTGTGATATTTGACTCGTTTCACATGAACTATTCGTGCTTTTATCTGGTATGCTCATGTTAAATATCAATATCCGGCAATGTTGATTGCAGTGAGTTGAGTAATGAGGCTTGGTAAAGAAATAACTGTGTTTAATGAAACGGGACAGGTGTGTGAATGTTTTCTTATTAAAAATGCTCATCAAAACTGCTACACATGAAACTACATGTATAAAGCAAATTGTGGAGTGTTTCAATTATTTTCAAATCTATTGTGATATGAGTTCCATCTATACTGTTTTCAGGATAGACAGGTAAATACAGTTCTTTGAGTCTCTGATCAATTTTCATGGAAAATATTGAACATAACTAAATGTGACATACTAGATGTAAAACACTTGATTATTTTTCTTTTACTTAAAAGAGAACGCTGGGAGTTGCTATTCATGCAAATTAAATTTAGAGCAGGTCACTTAGAGGGAGTTTGAAAGTATTTGAACAAAAATAAAACCCAGAATAAATGGGATTGATGAGTTCAAAGATGGCAATTACACAAGTACTACAGGTGTTCTACTGGCTTCATAGAGATCCCAGTACAAGTCTTTTTGCATTGGCATGAAATCAAAGTGAGGGTTGTGGAAATTTTTATCACAACAGCTTGATTTCTTTCTCTTATTTGTACCCAAATTAACCTGAATTTAAATTGTGGGAAATGTGTAGCAGAGCAGGAACTTCATTTATTTTATGGATAAGTGAATTAGCCTGTTAAAGAAAATTATGGCAAGAAATTTATGTACTGCAAGTTCAGGTACCTCATTATTATTTGTTAGAAATTCCCTAAATATAATAAGGTTGTTTTCTATACTTGGCAAAAAGTAACAACTTATGGCATTTCTCTGAGAATGAATTTTCACTGAGGGGTCTCCTCAATGAGGTACCATAAAAATCTTTATGGGTGTTGTTCACTTACTTAAATAATCCAAGGGTGTGACCCCCCTCCCCCCCCCCCCCCCCGGTTCCTTTGAGGTATTGTCTCAAATGGTCATTGATGATTTTTCTCTCAGCGTTCTTTATGAATGTAAGGGCAACTATCACAAGCAACATATTTTTTTTTCAAAAGATGTTCACATCTTGTCTGGATCGAGAGCAACCCCTACCTCTATACCTTTACCCCCACCTTCATCCAAGCCACTGTCCCTTCCTACTGTATTTATCTGTCCTTCCTGTCCCATCCCTTCTCCTGGATACCTGCCCCTCCCTTCCCTTCCCCTCTCTTCCCCTCTCTTCCCATCTGCCAAACTCTTTCTGCCCATCCCACAATACAGCGTGTATCAAAAAAAAGTAGACACTTAGAAAAATTTTTATTTAAAATTGTTTTCGTGATTTTGAGATTATTTTTTGATATGAATATGTTACCCTGGACCTCAGCTACCTGATGACACTGTTGGTATTGAAAGTATTTCACGCATGAGTGAGCACAGGCCACTTTTGTCCAATAGGCAAAAAATGCATTTGCGCACAGAATTGTGTTCTTATAGTCAATGTTTAATGACTAATAGACGGGTGCTGCGGATGCTCTCAACTGATTTGCACAAGGATTGAATCCTCAGCATGCTCAGAGAAGAGGTAATATCAATATTGTGGCAAAAAAGACAAAAATGAAGCACTGATTCAGATTACCTCCCTTAAAAATAAGAAATGTCTGTTTGCAGATGAACTGTGAAATTAAAAAAGGCTTTTTCTTTTTTCAGGAGGGCGGTTTAGTAATTGTATCTGAAATTATTGTTTTTATTTTGTCTTTCTTTGGTGACAAAAAAGTTGATATAAGCTCTCTTGAGCATACTGAGGAGTTTAGAAATGTAGCAAAATAAAGCAAATGATTCAGATACAACCAGCCTACCTTCAAACAAGAAAATGCCAATTTTCTTTTCAGTTCACGTTCATTTGCAAACATGCACATTTCGCCTTTTTTAGGGGGATACTTCTGATTTACTTCATTTTTGTCTTGTGTTTCCACAAAATTGATATTACATCTTCTCTGAGCCTGCTGAGGATTTCAATCCTAGTGCACATCAGGTGAGAGCTTCGCAGCACCGGTCTGTAGAGGGCATTACATGACTATAAGACACAATTCTTGCGCAATGCATATTTTGCCTATGGACAAAAGTGGCCTGGTGCACTCACTCATGCTAGTAAAAATACTTTCAATACCAACTCGTGTCATCAGATAGCTTAGGTCCATGGTAAAATAATTATGATCAAAAATAATTTTAGATCATGAAATATTTGTGCTTAATTTAAATATTTTCTTGCCAGTGTCTATTATTTTTTAGATTACACCTGGATATCAGATTAGGAATGGTGCTAAACATATGCTGCTACAAGGCCACAATTTTATGTAAGCACTTACTTTCATGTTTACTTTGCTAAGTATGGGAAAGTTTTCTACTTGTTAATAAGCAAATTTGTTTGACAGTAACACAAGTGGCTGTGTGTGGGAAAGAGTACAGAGTCTAGTTGTTACTAAGCAGAGATGAGAGACTTGAGAGTATTTATATGATTCCTGAAAGTGTTGTTATAATGTTTGAGTATATTCCTCTTCATTTGTTTAGTTTTAGCATGGAGGTAGAAGAGTACCTATATGGTTTTAGGTCTTGCAGTGTTCAGTCAAACTCTCAGGTGCTAGGAAACCTTGCTGAGTTCATAAAAAGGAAAGTAAACTGCCATAGAGGTGTGTGTGACTGGATGGAGATGCATTCACAAATATTGACACCAATTATCTCTTCAGTTTGTAGGAAATTTCAAACAAAAATCCCCTGAGGCATTTTTGTGTGTGTCTTTCTTTAATATTTTGTACTGATCTGCATAGCAGTTAGAGGATCAGCTACTATGAGAGTGCTAGTGGATGTCTTGCCTTATATCATTGATGCTTTAAGAATAAAATCCTCTTAGAACATTTGCAGAAGCTTATCCCTCTTTCTGTTTGCAGGCTTTCATGGGATTAAGTTCTGCTATAATGTGGTATAAGGATTAATCGTCTTCTCTAGTGGTTAAGAGTTAAATCTATGTCAGAGGTTAGGGCTTCAGTGTGAGAACTTTGTGGCCAGAACGTGGCAAGGAGCAAGCGTTCTCATATTTAGAGCTTCTTTTAATCATGCCACGAGTTTCAGAGCTTGATCCCTCAGTTAGAGGTCCACCTTCATAGGTTTCTTGATTCATGATTTTGCTAGCTCTTCATCTTGTCAGTGAAACCCTGACCTGCCCTGACCGATATAATTTACATATTGTAAAGCAGGACTTGTCTTACCAGGAGGTGGCTCTCCCACCTCCCAGGTCTAACACTATTACAGAAATTGCGAACTGATTTACATGAAAGATGTTATTAATTTTTTAAAGTAATTAAAGTTATGTTCAGAGCTGTCAAGTGATATTATTTTTACAATATTGAGCTCTTAAATGTGTGTTTTATTATACAATTAGATATATGATTGTTAAATTAAAAAGTATATTCTCTCCAAAAGTTGATCAACCTGATTGAAAAGGAATAATTCCCCCATATCATTTTTTAGCTGTCGGATTTGTACTGTGCATTTTTCATCTACATAGGTTGGAAACCCTAGTATATATTGCCATCAAATTTGTTATCGCAAATTAAAGAGATATGGTAATAAGTCAAGGGTTTAATTTGGTTTTCTTTGAAAGGTAATACTGAAGCCACAGAAATGATAGACTTAGTATTTATCCCTGCCAAAGCTGTCATAGTGTACTGGGTGCATCTGAGGTATTCTCTAATCCACAATCCTCCAAATTTGAATGTTCTGTTCAAGACAGAAGTAAGAATGAGAAGATTTTGTCCCTATCTGTGTCTTGGATTTAGTGGTAGGCATAACAATAAGGAGTGGACAGTAAATTCATCTCTCAGCCTTGGGCCATAAGAAAGGATTTTACATCACACTGGGTGTGAGATTAGGAAAGGGTATACAAACAAAGTCATGATGCCAGATGCCATGGTATTTGCGGCTAAGATTAGTTGCTGAGCAAGATTTGTTAGGACTATTGCACGAACAACTGCAAACTGTTGGTGAAAAGGTTTAGAAATGTACAAATAACACCTACTGTACCTTCATATCATGCCATTATTAATCTATTTTGCAGACTGCTCTTTAGGCTCATCCAACTTGTGATTAAAGTGAACTAGGTCTTACAGGATTATACAAGAAAGAGCATTGAAGAAGACTCAATATTACTATTGTAATCTTAAAGGACAATGACATAATTGGGATCACTTGAAAATTTTTCAAGACCCAAGATCCAAGATCTACAGCCTTGTAGTGTATTCATTAAATAGTAACATTGACAGAAAAGCCTCACTTGATATTGTACTGGTCATATTGATTTTACATACCTTTACCACAAATTTACAATAAATCAAATGTGACTCTCTTTTTTCAGGGGATAACATGTAAATGTGTATCCAAATTGCCCACATACTCAACAATTTTAAATTCTAAATTTAATTTTGACGAAGGACTATAATAAGCTTTTTGCTCCCTCAACAAGCTTCTTACAATATGAATGAACTCGATTTTAATACAATTTTCAACTGTTAAGCTTTGTGCAGTGTCTTTCAGAAATTTGACCTGAATGCCAACTTGACCTTGGTTATATAACAATCAATTTTCAGGTCATAGATGTTTGGTAGTTTGTATCACTCTCCCCCACACACCTCCAATCTTTGTTGTGCGGTTTCAGCACCCAAATGTATGGCTTCCTTCATGCACTCCTCTTTACAAAGTTTTCAGGATTCCTGACCAAATTCAGCACTTTATTCAAGTCAATGTTTGTATTGAAATCAAAAGGTATGTTATTCTAAGATAAGTCACCTATACAGATGAAGTTTTTTGTGATTAAGGTATCTTGTTGTGGAGAAAAAATGGAATATCAAATAGTTGAAACAAGTCAGTAAAAAGGGATATGGCAAAAAAGTCTTAAATTAGTAATGGATTTCTTGTTTTCAGCAGCAGAATTTCATAAATGTTGATATCACAACCGATTTGAAGTTATTCTTGTGCTGAGTCCTTTTAACTGTTTGTAGATCAACAACACAATTTTTACGTGCTTTGAACTATTTCATTGGTATTTTTATAATATAATTTGTGATTTGATGGAATTTATATTGTCACCACAGGTGTAAATTATGAGAAAACACCTGTCACCTGTTAAGTGACAAATTGAATGATGAAATTATTTGTGCGGATAAAAATCATTTTAATGATTCGTGAAATTGCAACAACAATCTTGTGTTGTGGTTTAGTAAGCATAAACAACCCATATAATTGAGAGGCCGAAATATCTCAATATCTGAAGAATTTGTGATTTGTAATGCTTACAATTAAAAGTTTGTTATTGTTGACAAACTGAGAAATGTATTTGCTTCAGGAGCAGAAAAATTTATTGGCAAAACAACAGAACCTTTAACAATACAGTCAAGAATTTATGATTAACCTGTTGGAGATAATTTAATTTCGCTATATAATTTTCATACATGTAGCCCTCAGGAAGAGTAAATTTGTGACCAGACCTGAATGGGTTAATAGATTGATAAATATTAATGGTTGTCATAGATTTGATCATTGTGCTTATAAGAACAAGGATGTTACAATTATCAACTATAACAATGATTAAAACAGCAACAGCTGTGCTTTGATAGATCTGGAGATATGACAAACCTGTTTGTATGAGGGGTCATGTACTCTTCCATTTGGTAGTGTGACATTTGGTCTTTGACCTTGGATGACCTGTGTGGGTTAACCTAATTAAGACAGATTGATTTTCTTTTGACACGCATTCCTCATAGAACTTATTATTTATTTATAGAACTCGTAGATATTAATTCTTAACATGCCGAAGTCGCAGATCTGCGACAAGTAATACACGTAAAGTCCATAGAGGCTAAAATTCTCCGGCACGTTAAGAGTTAAGAACATAGACAAGATATCTCGTCTCTCATCTTCAGTGGGTTAAAGGCCCACTGTCATGACAGAATGGAAAAACGCCCTCTTTTGACTCTAATTTTACAATTGTGGCACTAATTCTACACATAATACAACAGAAAAATCCCGGTGGCATGGTAAAACAGAGCATTTGTTTTCCTCCTGCTATCTCGTAAACTATGGCACTGCAACAGTCCATATTTGTGAGTATGTGCCTGTATCCAAAGAGTAGTTCTCATCCTCTCGGTAGTTGAGTTGACCCGTGACAGTGGGCCTTTAAGATTTCACATAGTTCATATACAAAGCTGTTTGGGGAACTCCATGGTTAAAGTGTGTGAGAAGGTGGAATGAATATTGAATAATTCTATATTTTTAGAAGATGTAGACACTCATTTGACACTCATATCATTTTCTTTGAGACAGTCTTTGGCCCTCTTGGCATGTGTATATGTGTATGTATGTGTATGTTTGTGTTTATGTGTATGTGTGTGTGTGTGTGTGTGTGTGTGTGTGTGTGTGCGTGTGTTGTGCAGGAGTAAACTACAGACTCACTCTGTTTCCTACTCTCGTCAACCTATTTCAAAACCTAACTGACACATATCTGACATATGATAACCACACCGCAAACCACACTATATGGACGTCTGTTGTTGGTAACAATATTTTCTCTGAAGATGAAAAAAAGAAATAAAAAAATTGATATGTAATAGCTACTTTCCCACGGTTTGAAAATCAACAGCCCGGAACGGCAAACTTGTGGCAGTCACAGGTGGACAGACAAAATGAAAGAGGAGGCTCGTTCTGTCACCAATACAGATTTATGCTCCCTTTTCATCAGACTATTCAGCCAGAAAAGCAAAGAAAATAAAACGAAAATAAGAAATCATGGTTGTTCCATATTGTTGGACTTTGTGAATAGATTATTCAGCTCGCTAGAATATTTGGAATTTCAAGTTTGTTGACAAAGTTGTACGATGAATGAAAGGAGAGAAAAAAGGGTATTAAGATATGTGCATCACCTAGTAGTTTAAACCATAGTCTCCCACCAAGACTGAATGAATTTGGGAATGTCCCTTAGGACATGCATCTACATTGAATAGATATTAATATGATTTTGACAAGTGTTACTGTCTTAATGATGTCTGTAATGGATTGCAGGAATAGACATTGAATAGTTTCAAGTTTTAACTCAATTTATTCAACCATACCATATTACCATAATAACTTTTGAACTTCGGACTGATGCACAAGATTGGTTTTGAACAATGCAAGTCAGATTACACACCTGGTGATCACATTGAAGTTGTGTTTTTGTCATGATTTGTATCCGTTTGCGGACAAATAGCCCACAGAAGAGTTGTAAACACGTCTAGTTGGAAGCCTCAGGTGATGAAACCATTAGATACTGTACACTAATGCCAAATAGTGTTTACTTAGACTTAACAGAATTTAGGTAGGGTAATGTCTGTTATACCTTGCTGATGGCCAAAACTAGAGACATACAAACACCAAATTATAAAACATCCCTAAATCCAGAGTTAATTTATTGAACATATATTTTTTCTGAGTAATTTGCCTTTTTGACAAGAGTATTTTCATGCTTGAGTGTTGTGGTTCAGGCATTTTTCACATAGACTTTGTACAAGTGACTTGGTCCGCTGCCAAGGCAAAGGCTGGCAAAATTTGGCCATGAGGCTGGCCTTGGCTCCATCTCTGGAAAACAGAAAACATTGTGAAAGATGGAATATCATGAAAAAAGTTGTCTATCTATTAGGCTTTGACTACCTTGTAATTAATAATACCTTGACTCAATTTTGAAAACACTTATTTTATGACTTTATGAATTGATCTTAAAATTTGATTATGATCACAAGTTTATATTTTCCAATAATTGACTTTTATTGCCATATTAAACATTTCCTGAGTACTTATTTTATCATTGTAAATATTAATTTGATTTTAATTGATATTATTTTCCATTTTGTATTCTATTTCATTTCAGATAATGTCAACAATGCACCATTTTTTAACTATTTCTTCACACCCACTTTCGTAATCACAGAAAATCAAAGTCCAAGTAAGTAAAACACATGCCATCCATTGATTTTGAATTTACATTACTGTTTATTTGAGTTAGATTGGACAGTGAATGCAAAAACCAATAAATGCCAGTTTCATGAGAATCAGACTATGCGCAGGGCGATATACCTTAAAAAAATGGAGCTATCTGACACTAAAGTAAAGTAAAGCCAGCTATTAGCCTGATTTTTTCATATGTCAAGCTAATTTTTCAATCCTGTTGTGCATTGCAGGCATGTTAACTCTGGCTTTTCATGTGCTGGATGTAAGTAAACTATTACAGAGCTGCCTAGTGGCGCTGATTTTCAGTATTTTCTTCTGAAAGTTGCATGAAAAATACTGATATTATTAAATCAGTTTGTGTCTATTGTCTATTGCACTTATGTTGAAAGTTGGCAGCCCTGCTATGATTGGTCTTTGCAAAATTGAAATTGTGAAGGTGGGTTCAGGCAAATTTTACAAATTTAACTTATCCAAGCTACTTCTATATTAAGCTAGCGATGCAAGCCTTAGAATTTATGTTTTTAAAAACTTTTATTGTTAGGGGCCTATAGCAATTCTGGTAGCGACACTGGATGCAACTGATCTAGATGTTATTATCGGTCTTTGCCAAATTGAAATTATGAACATGGGTTCGGGCAAATTTCACAAGTTTGGCTTATCTCAGCTACTTCTGACTTGAGCAAGTGAAGTAAGCCTCAGAATTTATGTTTTTCACCAAACTTTTTATCATTATTAGCAATTCTGGTAGCGACACTGGATGCAACCGATCCGGATGGTGACCCATTAATGTACAGTCTTGATGATAACACTTCCAGGGCTATACTCACCATTAACGCCACCACTGGCGAGCTGTTCGCAAGACCAGGAGTTGACAGGGAGGTGAGATTGACAAAATTTGAATTCAATTTCAATTAAATTAATTAACCAAATGTTGAAAATAACAAGGAAATTTGATTTGATTTGCCTGGAGTGCTCCCCAGGGAGGTGGAGAGTGAGCACCGTGAGTGCTGGATTGAATTGTATCCAGTGACCGGGGTAATAATAATGTGTAAGCGCTACTGTGTTGAATAGCGCACTATAAGAACCCATTATCATTTGCCAGAATTTTCTTTATTCGTGTTTCTTTCTCCCCACTTTTTGTTACCACGATGTCTCCAGAACCATAACTGCAATAGCCGTGTAACTTTTCATAGTCATGTCTCATGTCAATACCTCGGCATGGTAGTCTGGTCAATGTCTGTGACATCATCTATGACGTCATAATGCAAAAGTTAGAGTTAACCTATATTTGCAATATCTCAAGCCGTCAGAGAAATAAAACAACCAAATTTGGCAGAGGTCAAGGGTCAACTTTTGGACCATACCTCGTGTGCGTGCGCGTAAAATGCAAAAATGCTCCAAATCACTTCTTATTGACAACACTATACGTTTCAGGTCATTTATTTGGAGCATTTTGGTGCGCGCGCGAATGCTCACGTTTTTTTCACGCGCACTCCTTTTTCGACCAAATACTATCGTTTTTTCGATGGTTTTCGATGTCTGAATGAAATCTCCATCAATAAGGACTCTTTCCCGATCACCTGGACTGAAAATATCGCTTACAAGTCCAAAAAACGTAAATGCGCGCGCATTGCGCACGTAGCAAATGGCAGCATTTTTAAATCACTCATAGCTCTCTAGAATTAACAGTAACCCTCACTTTTTATTGCTTATTCTGATAGACTATGATGCGTAGATAACATTTCAGGCATCGCTTTGCATGCCAAATACTTGTGGCGTCATCTATGACGTCACAAAGAAAAATTGTATTTCGTGAATATCTCATGACTGGAGTCGAGTAAGATAACCAAACTTGCTACATGGTAACTTCAGGTTAAAGGTCATCACTGGTAGTAACCGTATCCGCGTGCGCGTCATGGCGAATGCGTACGCGCACGTCAATTTTTAGATTCATGTTTGATAGAGTATTTGAGGTGAAACGGGCAGTTTTGGGTGAGCAACAATACATTGTCACAATTTCTTCAGATCTAGTGATCGCAGCGAATACGCGGATCACCAATTTGTCTAAGTGACGAATTAAAGTCTAGTTATTATTGTTACTATCATTATTATTATTATTATTATTATAATTATATTAATATTTATGTTTTCAAATCTATTTTATATTTCCTATTATTTTTATTTAATTATATAATGTTATAATTTTTTTTTTTAATTTTTTATATCTTTATAATATTTATTTTTTTTAATTTATTTATTATTTAAAATTATTAATATTATTTAATTATATTTTATATTAAATTAATTTTTACATTAAATTTTTTATATTTCTAAATTATTATTATTATTATTTTATTATTATTATTATTATTATTATTATATATTATTATTATTATTATTATTATTATTATTATATTATTATTATGGTTTATCTTATTATTAATATTTGTTACACAATAGAAATTATGAAACTACATATAGAAAATGCATATAAACTATATATTTACCTGTACAATATGCCGACAACAAAACCAACAGCCAAAAAGAACACAAAATTTACAATGGAAAACAGTTGATATCATTCAGTTTTTGCTTAAACCAATCAAGCGACTGGCTTGATTCATATATGACAGTAGTCTGATTATCTTTATATATGCATTCAAAAAATCTGTCTTATACTGTTCAATAAACATTAAACTCAGCACCGGAAAACTCTACTGCCGGTTTTTGTTCGTCATGCACATTTTAAACGGAATAGCATGAATTGGGAACCAGTCCTCATTTTAAGCGAAAATCTTTTGTAGAATTAAATACACTGCTCAAGCAGTCCTGTTGTGAAAATTTTGTTGTCAATGTTACTGTGTTTACTAATTGACTATACTTCTCTATCCTTTTGCTGTGTATTTTACAGTTTTTGGGATCTGTTCCATTTGGGAATCAAGTTTCTGTGTCTGATTGAGAAAATACCGGTAACATTACTTTCATGACTTCTTAAAGCACATACCATAGGTATGATTTTCGATACATCGAGCAAAATTTTTCATCAATCTCTCTTTAAGATACGGCATTGTTGTGCCAAACCTTAGGAACATCTGTAAAGCCTATTGAAAACTGTAATATAGTTTTCCCGTCCATTATCGTCATCTTCTTATGACATTCTCATTGACTCTCAGTTTAGTCTTGTTCTCGCGGAGAATGGAAGGGTAAATATTTCAGTTCTGTCATTTTGCTTCTTAAAATTTGTCCATTAAACCATAATAGGAGAAAATTTCATCCCTTACCCTTTACAAAACATATACATGCCCTGAAAGTTATTATATTTCTGCTTGTTGTTGCTTTTGCTTGTTTTATGATAAATCAGAAATTCATCAAACTTACTCCTTCACTGTATGACAAATGTATGTATTACCCTTGCCAACGAAGTTGAAGGCATGTTGGATCAGCGCTCATGATGTCAGTGCGGGCAGTTGGTCCATTGCAAATCTTGCCGATCAAACTACTTCCTCAGGTGTTTGACCAAGCTCATGAATTTGGCTCAACATTGGTCTTGAGGTAAGATTGCCAAGACACATTTGCCACATGTATTTTTTCCAACACATGTGCAAGAGAAAACTGCATTGCATTGGCAAATTCTTATAGCAAAAAATGTGAGTAAAATCATTGCAGATTTCTCAGTGTTGACATATGCTCATGAGATTGGCAACAAATGTTGTCTTGGTGTGAGATGTGCAAAGACACATTTTTAGAATTGTCAGAAACTACGTTGCCATGGTAGCGACCGTTTATGGAAAATGAAGTTCAGGTACATGATGAGCGGGGTATTAATCACATTCAGTGACATTGCTGTTTGTGTCTTTTCCATTCAGCGACGAACAGATGTATTTATACGCAAATTGCAGGATGTCAACGACAATGCACCTTCCTTCATCAATACCCAATGCGTTATCGTGTCTTTCGAAATGATGATAGTTCGGGGGCCTTCAGTCATGTCCAGGTCAATGCTACGGATCTGACCTAATCAAACGGGGTACAATTCCTTTTCTTATTGATGCGTGTGACGCATGACACCTGGACAGTGAGTTTATTATATGATTTTGTGTAACATTTTTTTCTTTCTCGTTCTTCTCAAAAAAAATATAACAATTTAATTTGCAGTGTATGAAGTCGAGGCAAGGCCATCCACGACCAAGACCAAGACCGTAGACCAGGTACAACCCAATACAAGACCAGACCAGAGACCAAGAGCGTCTGAGACCAGACCAGAAGTCTTAAGACTACGACGAGTAACTTCGATTCGAGGACTAATGACAATGTGTTACTTCTTTGCATAATTCCGTCGTCCGCTTGTGCATGTTTGAGGATAATTCACTGTGTTATTGAGTATGATCATAGTGCATTACATTGCCAGTCAGCTTATAGGATTTTTAAAAAGTTGATTAAAATTGTCACATGAAAAATGCTTTTAAGTGATATTAATTGTGTTTCATTTGTCATTGATATTAAATTATTTTCTAATAAGCTAAGTAACAGATTGACGATCAGAAAATCAGAGGCAGAATGAGTTAAGAAAATATTTATGAAATTAACACGATTGAGACCTCGAAACATTTTCGTCCCCAACCATAGGCCCAAGTACATAGTATCCCTCACCAAAGGACTAAAAGCAGCTATATGGGTAACTTCCAAATCCTTTGTTTAATCGTTGTTGCCAGTAGAGAGGAATATCTGATCTTTTTTTGCTTTCTTATTTCAGTACGTGATTATTTTGCTATTCATGCCTTCCAACGGTATAATTTCACTAGCTACCACCTGACTATGAGACTCGTACAGCAGTACTTGGTGGCTATTGTAGTAGCCAGTTGGTAAGGTCACATTTTATATATTCCACCTTTTGGTAAAATATTTTTTGTTGTTGTCAAGGCAAAAGGGCCCTAGCATATGTTCCTGAGAAGGGCCTTAACACTAAATTGTCTCTAAACATAATCACTGGTTTTTTCACATCAAATAGAGTATGTGATATTTTTAGATCCTTCTGTCGTCTGGAAGTGCAAATATATTTTCTTAATTACAGAAGAATTTCTGTTAGGTCTTTCCTTGGACCTTTCCACAAAACAGTACATAAGTTGGAGAATGAAGTATGGTTTTTTTCATTTACAGTCTTAAATTAGAGATCTTATCTTTTAAATGATGTATTACTCTTGTTAGATGGTATGAAGCAGCCCATGATTGAAAATGAAAACCTATAATTTATGTTTTCTTTGTGAAAAATCCATTACAGAGTATTATTTTTTTCATTTGTACTGATCGAAAATGTTTGTACTTAATTGGGACAGAGCTTTAGGCAATATTAACTCATCGCTTATCTAACATTTGATTGAAAAGTTTTGTCATATTTTCTGTGGTTCATAAAACCCATCATCTCTGGTGCTTCCGTACATGCCCGCCAATCCTTCAGTGGTATAATATCGTCAGTTTGTCAGCAGAAGGGCCTCGCTATTGTTCCCGGCAGAAGGGCCTTAACAATAAATTTTCTCTAATTTGATAAACATTGCCTTATTTGATATATGCACGTAACAGACTCTCAGAAGGATCTAAATATATCACACTTCTTTGATTTAGTGTGAAAAGAGCCAATGGTTTTCAAGTAACAGACAGGTAAAGTGTTAAGGCCCTTTTGCTGGGAACATTTGCAAGGGCCCTTCTGCCGGACAACCAACGATATGGTCCTCTTACTTCTTTTGTGACAAAACATAATAGACTTTACATATGATGTGCTGAATGTGGTAGTGAAGGGTTTATAGTCTTGTTTTCACAATGACTAAGTACTATAAGTGGCAATTAGGGATAGGATGTGCTTGCTTGTGTATTCCATATGACCATGTCTTTTAAACTTACCATCATTTAGGAAGGGTGCATTATCAGCAGAAAGCTGGAGAAAGGATAATGCACAAGAGACCATTGGAATAGATTCAGAGCACAATATCCTCGTGTAGTATACTGGAAGTGTTATTGATTTGTATTTCACTGGAGGAACTGACTTTTCTTTTCATCTTCATGTCAATTATCAGATGTAATTACAGGTGTATTAGCAAATTTAGCTGACTGCAAGATAACTGTGTGAAAATAGTCCGTGAAGTTAGCTACAAGCATGTTCATACTGGTCTTAACTTCAAGTGCAAGAAAAGTGTCCTTAAAGTTGAATGACTACTTTGATCAAGTTAAATTCTCTTGGGTTCCCTTATCCTCCTCAAAGTTGGCTAACTACAAGATAACTGCAAGGAAAGAGTCCTTAAAGTTAGTTAACTACAAAGATATTTATACTGAGCGTAATTTCAAGTAATATTCCTTTGGGCTCCTTTATCCTTAAGTTAGCTAGCTACAAGATAACTACAAGAGAAGTGTCCTTGAAGTTAGTTAGCTACAAGTGTGTTCATACTGGACTCAACTTCAAGTGTGACTCCCATATCCTTAAAGTTAGTTAGCTTCAAGTTTAATAACTACAAGATAAATTTCCTCAGTGTGAACCTATCCTGTAATTGTAGAGTATCCTTCCTTTAAAACAGTTTGCTTGTTGTGCTGGCTGTAAGATATTTTCCAATTGGCCTCAGTGTCAACACAAATTGTCAATGATCTATTCATTGTTGATTTGAAGAAGATAATAGCCTACTCCCAGGGATTGGGTAGAGAATGAGGGATGGGGATTATCTGATCCTTTTCATCCAACCAGTTAATCAATATCAAGCCTACATGGTGCCCTAATTGTGCATTGTTGTTGTTTCCACTCCGTGAGGTATTTGAATGAGTGGTTTTGAAGTGCACTCTGCTGGTCTGGGAATCTACAGTATGTCTAGCTCTGCTGTGTTATTATTTATGTGTATTTACCCCTCACTTTTGGTTAGTACTAGTGACCGAAAGAGGGGAGTAGGGAGGGGGGTCACTGGAAAGGATTTAGGAGGTTCATATTCAACACCTCTCAAGACCTGTGTTTTCGAGATCACTGATATCAAGTGGACTTGAATATAGATAAAGATACAGATTCATATCAAAGATGATGTAATGACCTTTTTTTCAAATATGCAAGTTGTTCAAAAAAATTGTAATCTGAGTCATTATTCTAGTTAAATAATGGCTGTAAGTGTAAATCACTTGCTATTTTGTATACCACAAAGTAATTAGTGCTGTCCACTTAATGAGGTAGGCATTTGCAAGGCATTTTTGACCCATTTAACAGGAGTACCCTCTTAAGTGGAGTAAATTTCAATAAAAACATAATTGATTTGCCAGATTTTACCCATTACAGGAGTACCCATTTAAATGTTACCCCATTAAGCAGAGACCATTGCAATGCATTTTGTGACTTATGTCAGCAGTAATTATTATCTAATACACAGGCTGTGTTAGTGTATCTGATTTAAATAAATCTGACATGAAAAATGTGCACAGACTCTGATAATCAGAGGTCATGAAATGAACATTCTATTTCTGTAGCAGTTGCAAAGATACACTGAAAACAACTAAAGGACACTAATCAACCCCCCCCCCCAAAAAAAAAAATGCTATATGATGTCAAAAATACTTAAAGAGTTTTTAATAGAGAATGGTTTTTTTTTTTTTAAACCCTTACTTTTGTTATCTGTATAACTTTTCTTGAATGTGGGGAAAAACAACTACAGGATAGGGAATGTTTGTGCACATAGATTTTATCGATGTTACCATGCCTTGTGTAATGTTTCTTTATATTTTTTTTTTTTGGATAATGCCTTCATTGATCATGTAGGATATAAAACTACCTTTTGAAGAGGTTTGTATTATAATGTGTGAATTAACCTGTCCATGTAAAACACAATCAACATACCCACACAGACATACACACACAAACACCCACATAATGGTCACAGTATAGAAATACACTCAATTGGCACAGACATGGACTTTGACTCAAACACACACACATACACAAACAGCCACAAACATACACAAACACAGATACATGCAAACACACACATATGCACAAACATACACACAGTCACACACATACTGACACACAAACACACAATTTGCTGTGAGTTATATTCATTGAGCTGACTACATCATGAGTTGATACAAATTCAGATGTTAGAATGAAATTACATAATTCACTGTGTTAGACAATTTAGTACCACTCTTCTCCAATTTTTGTCCTTTTATGTCTAGAAGTTTTACTGTTTTGTAAAGTGTCATGTTCAACATGTATGTTGCAAAAATAATATTGTACATCGTTACATGTCCATAAATGTGATTTGCAGTGTAACACATAACACTACTCATTATCAATGTTATCTGCCAACATTAGTCTAAGTTTTGTATGATTTTTGTATGACAAAATGGACCTGACACTTTTAAGTTGGAATTTCATAAGTCTGAGATCAAATGTGTTCGGAACCTTCGAAAATCAAATTTTCAACATATGATATACATTTCTTTTGCTGTCAGCTATTTTTAAAAACCTTTTGAAAACATTTTCTACAATACCAAACCTGTAATTTTCACACTCCAAGCTTATTTCATTACACAGTTTGCATTTTATTCTAACTTCTTCTGTCAGAATAGACTCATAATATAAAAGCCTGGAAATAGGTTAATTTTATTAACCTATTAATTAACCCGCTGGAGACCATTTGGTTTTGCTATAATACGCATTCTCCATAGACGCCAGCCCGAGATAGCCGTACTTAAGTCTCCAACGGGTTAATGAAGTTACTAGGTTAATTTTATTACTTGATAGGTTAACTTTATTAACTATCTTTGCAATTTTGCACAGCAAAATGTATCTGTTCACTTGTTGCTGTAAGAATAAACAGAATGGTAATAATTCAATTTGTTATTGCTCTTTTACCTGCAAGGGTAAAGTTCTGACTTAATCACTCACAGAACTATTATGTTAAGATTGTATGTTTCCTTACAAATTTGACATTTCATCACTGATTGTTTGTTTTGTGTCTGTGAAATGGGGAAAAAACATGGCAATTACACATTTACTATACATTTCTAGATATCTATTGATTCAAATTTAATACTTTTTAACTCTTAAAATTTTCACATTATAAACAATATTAAATTGTTTGAAAGAGTGTATTTTTACATACAACTTTTGTACACAATACTTTTCTCCATCATGGGTGTGTAAAAAGTTAAAAGTGCTTCAAGGTGGCACTGCACTTCAAAAGTTATTCAGTGCGACAGTGTTAAAAAGACTTAAGACTTTAAATACTTAAAACAATGTCAACTACAATTAATGTTCTTGCCCAAACTCCCTGCTGTTATTGTACTCCAATTAATTTGTGATAGAAGAGAAGAGTTCATTTTGCTTCAGGGGGTGAAGATACTGAATATTCTTTGTAAATAATGTGGATCTTTTTTTTCCACAGGATTATGGTCCGGCCGGCACTAGTATGTCAAGTACTTCAACTCTCACAGTGAATGTTTTGGACGTTCAGGACACAGCTCCTACATTCATTAATGGTCCCTTTGATGTCTCTATACCAGAAACAACTCCTGTGGTAAGCTAAATATTTTGTGAATATATTTACATTGAAGGGATAATTTGAGGTCTAAAGTCTCAAAAATTGTCAGAGACACTACACAATATACACAATGATGCTTGTACCAAAATATAACTAACGAGAGTTAACTTACCACCAGTGACTTTTTAAATTTTGATAATCACCTAGAATTAGTGGTCATCTCGGAACTTTGTTGGCCATACAAAGTTCGAGATGACCAGACCTACGGCAGGTTGCACGCTGGTGTATAGTTAAGCTGTTGCTTCCAAGATTCTAAAAATCCCATTGAGTTAAAACAGGGCACATCTGGTTCCTGTGGCCAACGGGTTAATAATTTTTGCAGGCTATGTCGTTGTAAAGTGTTCTTCACATAAATATGAAAATGCCATGGGAACCTGTAGGTATTGTTTTTAGCACAGTTAGGCCTAAAAAAAAATTGTTATGTTGCCCTCGAGTGGGAAATTTTAAAAATTGGGTCAGTCGGTCGATTTTAATAAATTTTTTTTTTTTTTACCACAGCGAAACCCGGATGTAACCAATACACATGTACGTAGTGTATTGTGCAAGTATATGTAGGACGAAACTGTGCAAGAGTAGAGTTCCACAATATTTTTTATGAGTCTTTAGTGGGCATAATGCATATAAAAGTGCTGTTTTAAGTCATTGAATAGTAATTTTGGTAAATTCTTCGCTCAATCTGACATTTTCTCCTGAAAATGGTGAGTTTGTATATTTTGGATCTGTTTAAAAAAAAAAAAATGCGACCCTAATTTTTCGCATTTTACGGTCGGTCGCTGGAGGGCAACTTAACTATTTTTTTTTAGGCCTCATGTATCCCTTGTGCTGTTGGCGTGCCAGTCAGTCAGTGTGTTGGACAAGTAAGTGCAGTTATTTTCGCCCACTGTTTTATCATGTAACAAAACACAGAAAAGCATATTTTATCAAGCAAATTTGGTGACAGCTACTATTTTGTTGTTCTTGCAGACAACCGTCATCCAGACAGTGACAGCCCAAGACCAGGATTCCATCAGCTCAAACCCTATTGTCTACAACTTTATTTTAGGTAAGTAAGATGCTCACTTATGAGTTGTACCAGGTACATCACACAACAGGTTTTCAACAGTCTGTAACAGATAATTGAACAAATTTAGTAGTCATTTGTGGGTGTGTAGTACAGAATTCAGAATTCAGGCATGTTTTGAACATTATGAAACATTTTGAAAACTCATAGGCAATGCTTGACATGAGGCACCTTTCCATAGGTCTGTCATGTGATGCCCAATGTTGTCCTACACATGCATTACACATTTTCCTACAGGTTTTGTTCAATTTTTTGGTCATCAAAGGGCCTCATATTCATAGGAATTTTCACACAAAAATTCTGTAGATACAATTAACCCATGACAGTCATAGTAGCAACCATATGATCAACTTATGAAATGAATTTCCTCATGGAAAATAACTATGAAATATTGATATGAATATAAATATGACAACCAAGCTTAGCATAACTTTTATATTACAATTTTGTTGTCTTATGGTAATTGTAAGGGTTTATAACTATCAATGGAACATGATATGACTGAAATTTTACAGCTTTGACATATTTTTTGTTTGTTTTTGTCTAATCAGCGGATAGTCAGGGGTACTTTGCCATCAATCAAACCACGGGTGAAATCTACGTTATCAGAAGGATGGACAGAGATAATCCAGTCTTGCCTTCCTCATTTACTGTCATCGTTCAAGTAAGTGTGGTTGTAAAACATAGCAGAGCAACATATCTACCTCATTCATAGATATGTTGTGATTTCACAGTATAAATTTGAGATATTTTTCTGATCTAAACTTATTGTAATTTAGAATAGAAGACAATGAAATACATACTTGTTCATTTATTCCAAAATACAATTGCATTACAATAATTTTGGTATGGATTGTAATGCTCTGTACCATGCATTCCAATAATGCATTGCATTATGTTGATTTGATTTATTGTCATTTCCATCATAGTAGTAAGTAGTAATCCAGGTTTTAAATCCGGTTTAGTCCCCAAGCTACGGGGGTGGCCGGATTCACCTCGCACTCACAGAAATCACCTTCACCCCCTCCCTCCACTTTACTCTATTCGGCGCATCCTCCTCCCTCAACCCAACCCTCCTACTCTCCTCCACCACCTGCTTCTTCGGTCGCCCCCTTCCCCTCTGGCCAGCCACCTCAAACTCAAGCGCCCTTCTCAAAACATGATCAACATCTCTCCTCAACACATGTCCATACCAACGTACTCCGTTCGCCTTCGCCATCTGATCCACCGTCTCTTCTAAACCCAACATCTGCATCAACACCTCAGTCTTCTTCCTGTCCATCAGATTCACACCACACATCGCTTCTCACCATTGCTTCTCTCAGTCCTTCTGGTCCCATCTCATTTTCACCTCAAACACAGTTTCACTCCGTACAACATCACCGATCTCACACAACTTATATAACTCAATCCTTTCATCTTTAAGAGGAAATCTTTTCTCATATAACAACTCTCCACATTCCTAAACTTCACCCATCAAGTCTTGCGTTGCTGTCACAGCTGCCTGCCCACCCTCCATCACACGTCACTCTGCTACCCCCAAGTATGCTAAACTCCATTAACTATATGAATAACAATTCAACACTGAGTACACATTCAAGATACCACACTCATTAACAAAATTAAGTTGAAACTTTAATACCATAATAGGCCTGTATGTATATTTTCAATATAAACAAAATGAAATTAAAATCCCAAAATAACTTTGCCAGCTTTTGATTTTTCCTACCTTTAATTACAATAATTTTTGTATGGATTAGAATACCACATACAGTTTAAATCTTTTAATTCATACCAAATCAAGAGCAGAGATGAATAATATAAAATAAATTTATCCTAGGAAATAGAGTTATTGAGCTGATTTCGAGTATGACCATATAATTGACCGATCATATTTATGCATATCATTGATTTTTATTTTGATTCTTCTCCTTTTTTTTTAACTAGGCAACTGAAATTGGTTCAGGAGGTTCTGCCTCTGCCCAGACCAGCTTCACCATCACAGTGACCCCAGCCAATGACGAGCCTCCTGAGTTCAATCAGCCAGCCTACTTCGTATCGGTCCCTGAAAATGCACAATTTAACTATGTGCTGCTGTCCAACATTACTGTGAATGATGGTGATGTGGTAAGTCACATTCCTTGTTTGTTGATTCACTAATTATTACAGTTTTATGTGTAGATATTACCATGATCCTATATACATGTACATGTACCTTTGTGTTTGTATAAGCATTATGACTCTATTGGTAAAACCTAAGAGGTGCTTTTGCACTTACAGCAGTCTTCACGAAGTTTCACTTCAAAAAATTAACTCTGTGAGGGTTGGAAATGTGAACGCAATCTTCCTATGAAACTTCCAGCAAAATTTCCCACACAGCTTCCCACAATTTAGGAAAAAATTTCCCAAACATCGAGAAACTTTCTGTGACATATTATATGTGTTCAAAATTCTGGTATGGTTATTAATACCGTGACGAAGATCATAATCATTAATCATACCATGCATGTTAACTTCGTACTGGATGACCAGCATAGCAAAATGCCAAGGGGAAATACCAGTTACAATTGCAACTTGTCTTGTAGGCACATACTTATGGCCATGCGTCGTGAATAGGGGCCTGCTCTAGGGTGGAGCCGTTTCATATTTTAGTGAAATTTGACATGTTTGTCATGGTTAGAGTACCTAAATGTGATTTAATTCTTCCAAGTTACCACTCATTTTAAAGCTAATTTATTAAGCTTTAAAATGACACCAATTTTTATTTCATTGGAGTTCACTTAATAAAATTATGGGTGATTAAGTACACGATGGTGGGGGGTGGAGCAAATTGGGAGACGGAGATTGGGAGACGGTTCCATGTTAAGTCTATGGCCAAGGTTCATTTTGTTTTTTCTGTTGCTTAACAATCACCAATATCACTGAACTATATATCAAACTGAAGCTTATTTATTACTCTTTCAAGTGATTCCAAGTTTTATTCTATAAGAGTTCAATTAAAAAATTATGATTAATTAAGTACAAGGTGGTGGGGGTGGAGCAACTTCGGCCATAGAGATTGCATTGGGACACGGTACTACATGTATGTTAAGTCTATGGGAGAACATACATCCAAGATATATTTGGTCTTTTCTGTATCTTTACAATCAATATATCATTGACTCTATATATCAAATTAAAGCTCATTCAACACTCTTTAAAATGAAACCCTAATTATTTCTATAGCAACTAAGTTTAAGAAATTACACTCAATTAACTAATTACTTCACAAGTTTGGATAGTGTATCAAATAGGACACGGTAAGCCAAAGATACAACTCAGAAAGAAACGTTTTAGCAAGTGTTACCTTACAAATTTTTGTTATTTATGAAAAGATATTGGTTCTGCATTAAAAATACTTAATTGTGATTTAAGAGATACAATAATAAGGCCTCCAAGTGGACTTTTTGCTCTCTTTATGAATTTATGTAATATTTACAGATTTTTCATGCAAATTCTGAAATCCGTTGCTCTCAAAGTCATAAAAATAGTTCTACTAGGGGTATCCCTGTGAGTTTGGTCTTGTTGGATTGGAAATTATCTGTACTTTACAAAAATGTGCCTGATTGGGGGGTAGGTGCTTTGATGTAGATGTGAGGTCACTTTGAAATGACCTTACTTTTTAACCCCACTTTTTTTTATTATTTTGATTCATATTTTCTTTAGGCCTACCCCCACTTCAATTTAGTGACCATAATTGGAAAGATGAGACTATTTCCTTTCAGAAAATATATACTTTTACTATGTTTGCATGTATAGTTTAAAAGTTATAAAGGTTTAAGTCCAGAATGTCGCGCGACACTCAAAATTTGCTAATGAAACGCAAACAGGCCCCACTTCACGACGCATGGCCTTATATTTAGTGCATAATTTTGATATTGGTTACACATTTTCATTTGTTAAACTTGCAGTTGAAGAACCCAGAATAAAACTAGAGTGAAAACTTATAGACTACTACATGTACATCAGTTAACATACAAAAGATACCTAACTGTGATTTTTGAAATGAATTAATTTGCTTATTTTGTTGTTGTTGTTGTTGTTGTTGTTCTTTTATTAATTTATGCTGTATGTAACATTGTGACTTCCAGGGCACTGACAGTACAGTCTCTCTAACACTACAAAACTCCAACATTCTACCATTTGAGATTGCCCCTACAACCATAGTGGGAAGTGCCAACATTAACCTGAGGGTAGATCAAGCACTGGACTTTGAGACCACTCCAAGTTATGACTTACAGGTATGTCTATATTTCACATGTGGAAGAACACACTGGTAAACAAAAGAGCAGCATAACAAAAAATGTGGAAATATGTTCTGCATAGTACATGCAAGTGTGAAGGGTGTTATATGTACTGATAATGAAGTGTTTAGTGTTTCTTTACATGACATTCTTAATGAATTGTTGAATTGAAGAGATAAAGTTTTCAAAGAAGTTGCAATAATTTTGAACTTGAATTCCAGGATGATTTAACATTTACTTTACATAATTATAATCTCTTTACACTTGCATCTGTTCTCTCAATTCCTGGTTGTAAGTTGCTAAATTTGAATAGTATTACAAAGCAATATTGATACTTAATTTTTCATTTCACAATTACCAACAAAAGTAATATTTGTGAGATACATTGTGTTTAGCCATTTTTTCTTCTTGAAGATAATTATAATAAGT
Organism: Eucidaris tribuloides; assembly: GCA_001188425.1. Taxonomy (NCBI): domain Eukaryota; kingdom Metazoa; phylum Echinodermata; class Echinoidea; order Cidaroida; family Cidaridae; genus Eucidaris; species Eucidaris tribuloides. Next base: position 30,323 of record JZLH01S0012530.1, read on the forward strand.
AATATTGCAATATTTATTATGTAACTCATTTGGATTCTTATTCTGGTCTTGTACTTTTTAGTTTGTTTCCCATTCTATTCTTTCATCAGTAATCTAAACTTATTTCAAGGTTTTTCATGTAGTTTAAGCTTGTAGGTTAAATAAGATGAAATTAATTGGAACTGAACAAAATGTACAATGCTACATCAGATAGGATTTTGTTTTATTTAAATTTTGTAACACTGAACTTCATTGTAACTGTCATTTACAGGATGTGTATTATACGTGGTACCTTCATTGTTGTGATTATAAATTGGTCACATTTCAGTCTTTGGATCTCTTGTATCAAAACTACAATAAAACAAAACAACAAATTAAATGTAAATAATGGTGGGTTAACATATGTTTCTTTTTCTTATCACTTCAATAGTTACTTGCAACAGATACAGATGGACAATCAACAGCGTCAGTGACCGTGACGGTAACAGATGTCAACGACAATGATCCTATATTCCTAAACAGTAAGCTGCATACTATAACAACTGGCAAATCATCCCTGGGGTGACAAAATGTTGTATCTAAATTTTTGGTGAAAATGAGGTTTTGACATAATCTTGTAGCTGGGAAGTCAGAGTTTGTTTTGTCCAAATCTGATATTTCAAATCTCAAAAATAAAACAAAAATACAGCCACTGTTGCTAGGTAAAACAATAGCTATCCCTTTTGGTACTGTGTTAAGGCAGCCATGAAAATGTAACATATTTGAGATAGAGGTTTTGTCACCCGAAAGACAAATATGAATTTAACCTATTGAATGTCAAGCCATTGTTGCAATTGTCCTGAACTTTTGAAAATCAATTGAAATGAAAAATGTTAGGCAGTCGATGATGATGATGATGATGATAATGATGATGTTGACAACATTTTATAATACCCTGAAATATGCTTACTACACAGGAAACATGACACACTAGGAAAGAAATAAAGTGAGATTTAAAGTTAAAAATCAATTTCACAACAGATTAAAATTGAGTTGTGGAATTAAATATGTTAAAATCTATCAAAAGATTGAAATTAACATGAAATTAATTTGTCAGTCTATTGATTGATCAATTAATTGGTCTTGTTTGTATCTTTTAGTTCCACCCAATTCTCAATTCCGTGGCACCATCGATGAAAATGCTCCAACCAATACCCCCATTATCCAACTGGCGACCTCCGATGCTGACACAGGAATCAATGCCGTGGTTCAGTACGCTATCACTGGAGGCAACGTTAATGTAAGTAACAAGTTATCTCATGAATATTGTTTCTTTAGTTATAAACCATAAACACATGCAATTTGGCTCAGTTTATAGATAATCTGCCTCTCAGAAGATAGCAAGTTTGACTCTACCATTACAAAAATGGTCTCTACTGCCTCTAGCCTGGTGCTTGGATATCTAGTTAATGCATGGGACTACCCCACCACCACCCCCCCCCCCATAGTCAAACTGCCTTGTGCAGCCATGCGTCCTAGGGATACAGGAACAGATTCTGAAATAGGCACCACGTGATGCTCCATGATAGGAGCAGAAGTTTTAAGGAGGATGATCATGGTCATTTTGTACTCACAGAAAACACAATCTTAATCTAGATGCTTGAAAAATTTGAAATAAAAAGTGAAACACTTTTTGGAACACATTTTAGGAGATTTTGAAATTATATTTATGTAATCTTTGTCTTTGTTTTTTTTTCTGTACTGACATTTCTTTTCGACTGTCGCACGTTCATACGTTTTAGCTTATGTAAATAGTGTCATTTTTGGTTT
>JZLH01S0012539.1:0-10471 GCA_001188425.1 Eucidaris tribuloides
GAACGGGTGCCCGCTCATGTGCTGTGGGCGGGGTTACCAAACTATGCTGAGACACGTGACAGAGAGTTGTCGATGTCGATTTCACTGGTGTTGCGAGGTGGAATGCGAGACGTGTAATCGAGTGGAGGAACTCCATGTATGTAACTGACACGTGATACCCACGTCATGAATGACTTTGAAAACAAAAATTATTTAAAGGTGAAAAATTATAACATATTTGTTGATATTATTATACATATAAATATATATATTTTGGTGCTCTTGGATGACATTCGCAGTAAGTTTTGCAAAACTTTTGGAGGCGCTGCTTTTTTGTCCGGATATTTAAGTAATGACGCGGATATTTGCACTTTTGGAGGCGCTGCTTCTTCGTCCGGATACGTATAGACGCGGATAATTGTGTTGAACAGCAAGCAGCAAATTGTACTTATCAGCGTGGAAATCGTCGTGTCTGTGTAACTTTTTACTCCGATTTGAAAATGGAAATGGCATTTATGCTGACAAACTGACCATTGCTGCGAAGCCTAATCGGGAAGAAAAATCCGTCGTCACTGTATATTTTATGTATTTTATATTGATGTAAACAATCTTATTTTCAAGAAATTATCACTGGCTACAGCAAAGGTGTATTCAGGATTTTCAGAAGTGCGGTGTTAATCCTCGGCCAAATCATGATCTTTCACGGTCAGCTACCGGCCGAAAAGTCAAAAAGTGTAGAGGGAAGCGGGAAGGGGGAGGGGCACCGACGAAAAAAAGGCTAGGCAGCGGCCAAAAAGTGGGACGGAGGGCGCACGAAAAGTTCAGTCCAAAATTCGACGGGCAAACCTTTCCAAGGCCAGGTAATGGCCAAAAAGTGGCGGGGGGGGTAAGGGCGGCGACAAAAAAAATCATGCTAAATCCGGATGACATTGAAACAATAAGTTCCAAAGTGTGGTGGCGTGATAAGAAAAAAAAATCACGGCCAAATTCCGACGCGGCAATAATTTTCACTGGTCAAGATAATGTCCGTTTCACGGCCCACCCACCCTTGTAAGTAATAATGAAAAAAAAAAAAAAAAAAAAAAAAAAATGTGTGTGGAATTTACCCCCAACACACCTTCCTGGATACGCGTATCTGGCGGTAGAACCCGGACCGCAAAGTTTGCTGTTCACAAATATGTATTTAGACAAATATGCACAAGCGGAAGATAGTTCGGTAATAGATAAGAGTGTAACAACTCGGGTCGTTATACTTACGATTGTATTTCAGGAATTTAATTTCAGCGGTGAGTGGATAAGATTATGTTGTACTGTTTAACACCATTGTCACATAAATTAAGTATTTAACATTTGGGGAATTTGAGATTTGACCATGATTTAGGACAGGTGTATTGCTAAATTATTCCTGTGCATGTCCGACTGTATTCTGGAACTTTAAAAAACAAAAGTTTATCGGATTTTTTTCCAGCCATGTAGGTTTGCGGATATATACGGGTATTCACGCATTCCCACTATATTAAACGTATCAACATGAAAATTCCTCAGCGGTAAAGTCATACATTTATTAAATGGTCGTTACAGGAAAAATTCGGTGGAAATTGTCAGAAATTTTGATAAGCAGGAATAGATTGTACCATTACAATTCTATTCACCAAACCCCCCCCCCCCCGCTCCAACTCGGAACTGAGGGTATCACACCTCACAATATAGCATACTATACGTCCTCACTCAAATACACACTCCAATTCTATTTATCGAAGTTGGCATAAAACGTAAGCATATGTAGTATTTAAGTGTCATTGCTTTCTGGTTCTACTTTTGCCTCGAAAAACATCCGGCCTTTGAACAGCCCTCTCAATCTACTGGGTGAACCCAATCCTCCCCTCTCCCATTTCGTGGATTTCCGACGCTGAATGTTTTACATGTAGTTAAAACCCAGGGATATAGTTTGGTAAAATGGTAAAAAATGAAATTCTTCGCAATTATTTTTTTAATATTTCAGACCTATATGATCAATGCCCTGGAAATTGCTCATTCTGAAACGCTCCCATACAGTGTTTGAGAAATTACTCATAATCTAAACATCACAATTTTTCACTGTGAACAATTTCAGTGGGTTTGATGTTGTTTTCTGATGTGGGGAGGTGACAATAGAATCTTAGTGAACGATCAACGAAAAAGTTATCTGATCGACCAGAACTAAAATTGCCTTTAAAATTGGTTCAACTTGCTGGTAGAGTAGTGTGTGTGACTTTGAGTACTACGGTATATTAGAACTTGATCAGAGGCTTCAATGTCAAAAGGGTTAAAAAAGAATTGAAAATTCTGAACTAAACCCAACCGCAAGAGTGGTATTGGCCACAGGCATGGGTACTTGGCTGCGTGTGAGTGACGTAGACAGCATGTGGTGAAGCCTAACTGCCTTAAATGGAATTTAAAATTGCTTGTAAAAGACCAATCAAAAACAAAATTTCAGAGCAGACACCTGATCATTAAATCATAAGTGGGTGTCGGCGGCGTGATTTTAAAATTTCCGAAACAGGTGGCGGCGAAAAATTTCTAGAGCGGAAATAATATTTCATATGGTAATGGACACTATGGCTTTAAGCAGGTATGATTGGGGTACTTGGATTTTTTTTCTGTTGATGCAACGTAACATATGTCGGGTTTTGGTCTGTCAGGATGTATAACATCAGGCGTCCGTTATTGGAAAAGATTATTTTTGTCAGGTTTGATTTGAGGGGCGTCCCATGTTTCACATTTTGCTCGTGGCATGTTTATTCGTAATATTGCAACTCCACGTCACAGTGGTTTTGTCAGTACATATTTGTTATCAAATTCAAAGTTGTTTATATGAAATACGACGCTTATATTTCCGGGTGCCCTCTCAAACGATTTCAAGGTTCCACTTGAAGATTTTACGACGCCGTTCAAGTTCAAATGTATGTAATAAGTAATAACGGTTGTCCTTTCTTTAGGTCGTTATATTTCAGAAGTTGGACACCTACTTCGATATCAATCCAACAAAACAAAAATATTTACTGCTGACATGGCTGTGTCACCAATTAATCGTCATTTAAATGTTGGTGCAATGGAGTGTGATTATTTAATCATTGCGACTCCGTAGAATTATTGGTTCCCTATTTAAAGAAAATAATAATAAAATTTTACACAATATCTTAATGTAACATTAACTTAAAGTTAACTTAGAAGATACAACTTTTAAAAACTCTGCTAACAATGTTTGCAATTTAAAAAAGGGGGGCTGCATGGCCCAACATGGCTATCAATGTCTAATTTGTGTAAAACTGAAACTCTTAAAAACGCACCTTAAAAGAATCGTTTGCATGTTTTTTTTTTTTGTTGTTTTTAAGTAAAAACATGAGTGATGGGTTTTACCATACATGGTTTGCCCTATTCATTTGACGTTAACTATCGAGGTGATATTCAGTTATTGATGTCTAACATTCACAACATTTATATTTTTGGATGTTTGTTTACCCATTTAAACATCATTAAACACCCCAAACATCAAGGTTCTTTTTCTTTAAAAAGAATAATTATAACCATTCATTTGGAGAGACCGCACGTATTGCGAGTTTGGTGAAAGGCAATTTTGTATTATGATATACCATGGTAAAGAAAGGCTACTTAAATTTGAGATGACTGTTTAAGAGTTTCAAACATTATATACTGCAAATAAAATCCAACGAAACAAGGAAGATTATTCCACAAGATATCAAAATGTTTCGAATGTATTAAACGCAGGCGTTGTGTATACCATTATTACTTGGATTCAAAGAACATCTGCTCGCCCGAAACTTTCTCGATCAGACTCTCTATGTTTCTTGAAGAATGATTATCCACACTTAACATTGTTTTATTACAGTTATAAGTGTTTATGCTGTGCTTGACGGCATCGCAAATTATCTTAATTTAAACAAGTTATTCCTTCACTACACGCTTCGCATGTGATTTATTGTGTTACTTCGTTGATTAGATGTTGTGTCGCCGACGCTCTCTCAAGCGACATTCACGATCTATAAGATTGTGAACAGAGCGTAATTTATGTTTTTAATACTTTTGTATTTTTTCGTACGTGTAAATATACCTGTCTGAGTTTATAGTCACGATTCGTTACATGTTATATATATATTGAATCTTGTTTGGCTTCAGATGTGACTTCATTCAATGTTTGCAGGCCATTGTTTTTAAATTCACATGATACGTTATATTATTTTAAGTATCTATAACTCAGGAATCGAAATAAATACAAAGTGATGGCGGATTTCTACAGACATATCGCCGTCGCGTTTCCAACGAAAGAAGCATACGGCTATACATTAGATTGTTACAATAATAAAAAAAAATGAGCCCATTCTAATATTTTTGTATATCCCCTTTCATCTGAGATGACAGTTAAACCTCTCTTAGCTGTAACCTAACAAAACAAAGTGTTCACACGTATGAATAGATGTGGAATCGGTGTCGTGCTATAGTGACAAAATATGTAGACCTCGGGTAACCTCAACATAAGATGTTATGTGTAATATCTAATGAGTGTGTTTTTACCGTATGATAATGTTGTAGCGGTATATTGTATGACAGTGACGTCTTCATCCTCGGTAAAGACTTAGTCCAACATTTGGAATCATTGAAACAATAAAAACGAAACTATTGTATATTATTTCATAAAAACAAATGTCTTGTGCCCTTTTTTCGCTCAAGACTTAAAGCCACAGGGTAACATTGACCACAGTTTTTAAAAAATGTGAGCTACATAACCCTCTATGTTCCAAGTGTCTTTGATAAGGTCTGAAAATGAAGGCCTGAAATTTTTTTATTTCATAATGATTATTCAGTGCTTTAAAACAGTGAAAATCGTAAGTTGACCGGATTCACCTGCCCATTTCCTCCCACAGTCTTAATTATTGTGTGTAGATCTAGGCTATTTTGTACTCGGCCCGAATATTAATTGTTTATTCATTCATATCTTGCCAGTGGCAGCATAAATTTCCAAACTTTTGTATTCTAGGGTGTTTATTTGACCATTCAAACACTACTATGTAGCTCAGATAGCAAACTTTTTAAATTTTTAATTTGAAGCTCCACAATGTTAGCCTGTGTCTTTAATTTTCATTGTGTATTTAGTTCCAAAGCCGAAACAATGTGTTTCCAAACTGTAATTCGTGAAGTACTTTATTTCCAAGAAAATATGTATTGTTACGGTGTATACAATCCTGGAGGGGGGGGGGCAAGAATATTAATTTCAGTGATCATCTTATTTGCTTTTCTGTAATATATACGTGTGTTTGATGTATCTGTGCCATGTATATGTGTGTTGTTTGTCTTTCTGTATTTGGGATTTTGGATTAAATTTGGATAAGGCTGTATCTCCCACAAGTTCTATTATCTGCAAACTTGATGCATGGTTATGTGTTGATGATATTTTTTCTGACGTAGAACTGACGTAGCAGGCAGTGCGGGTATTCGGAGGAAAAGAAAAGTTACAGGGTCTGGAACCTAGACTGTATTGCGGATGGACTTTACCGAATTCAGCAGATGAAAGTTACAGGTGGAATCCAGACTACTCTAACACAAAACTTTAGAGAACGGCCAGCTATTAAAAAAAAAGAACTATAAAACTATATATTTTATACATCTTTCATTAGATCGATCAAATCTGAACGAAAACTTTGTGGTTCGCAAATCAAGGACACAGTCTTTAAAGCCAGTGGCTAACATTTACCACAGTTTAAAAAAATATGAGCTACATAATCCTCCATGCTCCAAGTGTCTTTGATAAGGTCTAAATATAAAGCCCTGTAAAAATTGCATTTCAAAATGATTATTTAGTGCTTTAAAAAAGTGAGAATCGTAAGTTCACCGGATTCACCTGCCCATTTCCTCCCATAGATTTACTGTGTGTGGATCTGGGCTATGTTTTACTCGCCCCGAATACTAATTGTTTATTCATTCATATCTTGCCAGTGGCAGCATAATTTCCAAACTTTTGTATTCCAGTGTGTTTACTTGCCCATTCAAACACTACTATGTAGCTCAGATACCAAAGTTTGACATTTTTTTAATTTGAAGCTCCACAATGTTAGCCTATTATACTTCAAGTCAAGATGCGAGGTAAAATAATTCTCTTAGTTTAGTGATCATGAATTGTAGAGAAGGTCGGGATCTTAATCATCCCAACCTCTTGCAATTAAATCGGTACACGTTGAACTTGTACGTGTATTCAAAAATCATTTGATACATCTTTAATATACATAAAAGTTGACGGATACTCATCATTTCAAACCAAAATCCGATTATTCCCCGACGGAATAGGTGCCAGGAAGAACTAATTCATCGATACCCCTTAATTTGGACTGTCCGTGGATGTCGAATTGGGGTATCATATTTCACGTGTGTCCGGTTGGATGGCCCCGTCACCTATCATCCGTCTGGGGTCTTGCGGTAAGAATTGATATCTCAAGACAATAACGTGTCACGGATTTGTAATCCAAGAAAATTATCTTGTCAGTAAAAAAAGAAATCAAATTTTTAATTGTCTACTCGGCCTTTTGCAATTCTCAGGGCAGGAAATTGATATCTTTATGGAAGCATTGACCTTAACATATGGAAATAACCAGAGAGACAATTTGAAATGGAATGATCATGGACCCTACTAGGGTCCATAGAATAATCAAATAACGTCGTGTCTTCAAGTTCGTCGTGGTGATGGTGTCAAACTGTGTTTAAGGGTATCAATATTTGAAGTAGAAAGTGAACTTTGGAAATTAACCATTCTAAAAATTTGAGAATTTTACAACTGATTCTGGGTTTTTAATTTGGTACATTAGATCTTCTAAACTAATCCACCTTTACCGTTACATGAGTGCTTGGATATTTGTGGAGAATCTCGTGTGGTATTATTGAACGCAGAAAACGTTTAGATAATTTCTAGTTTTAAATAGTCAATAATAAATTCAATGGTAGCGTTGTAGATGGCAAAGAACCAGTAGGGGTTTTGGAACGTTGGCAATTTTTCACAGGGGGCAATTGAACACCCTTGTACATTTTTTTTTCTGAAATGAACGGAATAATAAAATTGTCCATATTTCTAAACTCGTACCTAAGTTTATCACATTTTAGCTCTCTCAATATTCTGATCCTATCGCCTTTATAAGGTTTTCTCCACAAAAGAGCCCAGAAATAACTTGATAATTTGAATTTGAATTGAATTGAATTTGAATTTATTGTCCACAGAGCAATATATGCAGAAATTTGTTTTACACTGTTCACATAGGTACAATAGCCAATTTCATGCGTACTTGCTGTCAATTTCTTTCAAAACAAAACTTATAACGTTATATTTTTCTGTATTTAACAACTTGAGACAGGTGTTGGAAGAATGACAAAAATGTTAACCATGGATACTGCTCACCTTGATGAACCCTCATGGTGGCGTTCAAATCAAGATCACACCCTGCCTCGTTCTAGATCTCCTTCGTTTTTAGACTCATCAAGGTGAACTGATTCACAGACTTGGTAACCGCAGGGCTGAGCAGTGTCCATTGGGACAGGTTATCGAATTTCAGATACTTAAACGGTGTGTCTGGCTTCATGTCCTATTCTGCCTGGTACTTAATTGTCTGTGGTCTTACCGTGAACTTCTAAGTTTGCGGTAAGATCCAAATGAACGTCTGGAGACCAGTTAACCTAGTAGTCCCTGCATGGAAACGAGTCAGAATCTCTGTTGATACCCAGCCACCCCTTCCCTGTGGCAAACGATTTTAACGAAATCTTCTCGTCCTCGCACGAAAACGAATTTCACCCACCTTACCTGTACATATGAATTACCTATAGGATTTTCTTAATTAAAAACAATTTGTTACAGTTTGGGTGTATCTCCTGAAATGAAACTCCTTACGCGATACGTGATGTTAGATCTGTCATCTTATACATGTACACACTAAGAAATTAGGGGGTAATTGGGGTGTAGAATTTGATACAATAGCAACACCCTAATAGGGTATAATTAAATTCCTATAGGGTGTAATTTAAACCTTATAAGGTGTAATTTTACATCCCATAAGGTGTAATTCTTACTTTGTGCACCCTGTGGGGTGTAATATTACATCCTTAGAGGTACATAAGGTAATTCCACACCCTTAAGGGTATAGAATTTCTAGGGTGTAGCTATTGTATCAAATTCTACACCCCCAATTACTCCCTAATTTCTTGGTGTGTATATACTTATGATTTTCTGAATTGAAATAAGATATAAAGATAGTAAAGAAGATTTGGTTGAAGCGCGATTTGAACCAGCAACCTCATGACAACGAGTCCAGTGTCTTTTCTTTATCTTAGTTTTTCTGTATTATCCTTCTGTGGGGATCGTCCCTAATTAACCAATTTCTTCGCAGGGACGCCAGTCAGAAGCTATACCTTCATGCTCACTTGAACCGGGGATCACATCCAATTATAATTTCATTCACCCTAGAATAGGAAATAGCGGGGAATTCTCAAAAGGAAACCAGCTTTTCTAAATAAAGTGCATCAAATTTGAAAGCAAACTGACTGGGAAACATTTTTTGTAATTATAAATTTGGCTGAATTGTTTATAATGCTGTCTGTCCACCAGAAATAAATATAGATTTCGTTTAATATTGATTTTTGATATTCAGTCTTAGGCATACACCCTGCACTTGTACTCAATAATTCTATAGTAACTAGCTAATTATTCTTCTGCTGACTGAAACTGTAACCCATTCAGAGAAAGGTTAGACTGCAAAATCTTAACAGAACCGTTTCAAACTGAATCCAGGGTTATCGTATTATCGGTTGAGTATAATCTTTCATTTCATTTCATTTATTTCCACATAAAAAAAACAAATAGTATATATACATGTACATATATCAAAATAAATCAACATGACAAAGTCAAAAGCTGTGGGGGAGCCAAATTGAAACACGGTGTCTTGTATACTTTGGCCCCTACAAATTATAATATTACATAAATGTCATACAAACAAAATTTTATGCAAAAAAGAAAGAAAGAAAGAAATACGATATCAAAAGAATACTACATTACAAAGTAAAATAAATTGGTACAAATACTACGGATAGGACAGATTATAACGAAGATTGGAGAAAAGTGGAGGAGGAGGAGGAGGAGGAAGAGGAGGAGGAGGAAGAAGAAGAGGAGGAGGAGGAGGAGGAGGAGGAGGAGGAGGAGGAGGTAGAGAGTAATGGTAAGGTGAGTAGCAGTTTGTAATTTCGTTTGAGATAATTATGAGAAATACTACATTTTAGAGCCTCTGGTAGATTATTCCATTGCAGAGGACCATAATAAAAGACTGATCGCTGACTTTGTAACGTGGGATCGAATCAGGGGTAAGTGATAATTTTGAGAATTTCTAGTTTCATATGAATGGAAATGACTATTCAGCTTGAAATAACTTTGAAACATGGGTAGAAATCAATTATTACGACATTGAAACATGAATAGTACACTATACAAATATATCATGTCATAAACTGATAGAATGTTTAATGTTTGAATGTTTGAATGTTTGATGTTTTGTTAGCATTATTTTATTCTTCATAGGAGATGAATTTTAGTTAATGGAAATGCAGGTGTCGCTATACAGTATACATTTTGCAAGTTTCTAACATCCCAATAATGTTCAATTCAATGTCGTGGTGACCTACATGACGTGAGCAATTTTAAATTCATGTCACGTCATTTAATAATGTGCAGTTTTCAGGAAGTTGTTATCGAAATAAGTACATTGGTCCCCATTATTTGTCAGTATTCATTATGTTTAAGTGAATGAAATACATGACAGGAAATTAAAAAAACACTTCTAACCGATGGGAAATATGAATATGGTCATGTATAATGTTTGTCTGTATGTCTGTCTTAGAACTTCGGAAGCTGGTGTTTCTACTCTCGAATACGCCACATACATGACATACGTATTATTCATCAGTATAAACTCTTGAGAATAGCGTGAATAAAGTACATGATGGGAAATAATTTATTAAAAAAACACTTCTAACCGACGAGAAATATGAATGCGGCCATATATATTTGTTCTCTCTATAATTATATATCATCAGAATTTGGTGTTCCTCGACTTCCTTCATTCATATACGACACAAACTTGTAATGCCACTTCACACAGACATAATTATAAATAGGCAATATGTACATCACCCACCTAAAAATTCTCCGGAGAGACCGAGAATCGTGACCTGGCTGGACTTACAACCGCAGACTTCATTGACGTTTAAAGGTCTTTTGAACCAGGGGTGGAGCCCATGAGGGGTGGGGGGGCCAGGGGGCAGCCGCCCCTATTTTTCAAAGTAATGAAAATATAACGGGGATTTTACCGTTTTTCGAAAATTTCTCCCTCCATTTTTGTCCATTTGGCTAGTATTTTTTTTTGGGGGGGGGGCTAGTATTTTTGGGAGGCGCGGGCGGGCCAAATTT
>JZLH01S0012565.1:8781-23582 GCA_001188425.1 Eucidaris tribuloides
CCATAATAAGAATAGACTACTCTGTCTCTGGTGGAATAAAAAAATAGAAATAGAAATAAAATGTTACTTAAAGCTTTGACTTGACACTTGTAGTATGTATCACGATCCGACTCGGGACTAGAAGACGAGTGATTAACGTTAGATAATAGACTTAGACTAGGTTGATGTCAGGCCCTAACGTCGTTAGTCTAACGTAACGTTAGTTGCTTGACGATTATTCATTGAAGTTTGAGTTGACAAAATTGAAATGCCAATAACAGAATTTGAATATCACTAAGGTCTAGATCTATGTTAAAAACTACATTACTGAAAAAAATCAGAATATCCAGTACCCTTGCTAACATTAGACTTGACCTAGACCGACAGTGTCTGTCCGTTTTCTTTGGGGACTTCTCATTCAACGGTATTTTTGACATTTATTACATTAGCCGGTCAGGGGACTGACCTAGGTAGGGTCATAACACTAGATGGTGCTGCTGAAGATGTCACTGAAAAGTCAACGAGTCAATTTGTCCTGAATTTTCAATTCATCACCACAGATGTAAAACGACTTAGCATAATAAAGGCATTTTTGGAAAGCTGAATGCATCTAACGTTACAATATTTTTGAAGTAAAACCATTGGAGCGCACTGGAGCTCACAGTTTCAAATTAGGCATTATCACTTTCAAGGCATGCATGTACATGATGTAGACTGGCTATATTGCATGGTATTGGTGCCAATTTTTTACACACTAAAAATGGGACATTGAACATGACATTTTCACTCATTTCTCTGGAAATTCCTGAACATTTGTGCATATTTTTATTGGATATGATAATTGCAATACTGAACTTCATGGCAAGTTAATTTTTAAGAGAGTTAAATTTTTTTCGTGAACCTCCCTAACCTAATAAATGTCAGAAGACTGACCGAATGTCAGAAAATACCGTTAAATGAAAAGTCCCCGAAGAAAACGGACAGACACCGTCGGCCTAGACTTGACCTAGCCTAAAATTAGGAGCCTAGGCCCTAACGTTAGCCCTAAAGTCGAAACTGAGAGCCTGGCGTGACACGTGGGCGCCGGTTGGGCCAGCTGTGCGTGACTTGCACGGTACTGCATCGCCATTGATTGTTTTGTTTGACATGACTGAGACCAACTACGTCTAAGGCGTAAGACTCAGTATCTATTTTCATAATGATGTTCACCTCGAAAATATCCTACTTTACCAAGGAGTTGTCCCTGCTTTTACAAGTATAGTAGCTAACAGCGGCATATATAAAATGACCACTTACTTGTGATAATTTTTCGAGCACAAACAAGCTGCAAAATCTCGGGTCTTCTCCACGCGTTCGCTCCGCTACCCCACACACAGTACAGTAAACAATACACCAGTCCCCGTGCTCAAGGACGCTCGCTCGAGCCCGACTGTCAAGCCCAGTTTTTCAGATTTCCCGTTGAAACGTCATGGATATGTCACTTGACGATAATGAGTTGTAACTCTTAGTTACCGTCAATATGCAATATATCTTTCCAGTTCTTTTTTTCTTAAAAATTCCAGCGAAAATCGAATTGTTTTTGACTAAAAAATCTGAATTTATCTTCGTCGCAGCTCAGACAAAGAAACGAATGTAATATTTATCGGAATGGACGTCAAATAAATTATCTGCATTATTCATAGATTGAACCTTCATACATAGGTATGGTTTAACCTTTTTGTGTATGCTAATTTCCGTACTGAGCTATGCAGTACACTCGCGCTGTTCAAATACTAACAAGCATCCGCCATCTTTGACTGTGTTGTGGAATAAGCAATCAGAAAAATTTTGATCTGGTTCTCTCTAGTATAGCTGTGTTCTTGCCCGTGCGATGGAAAGCAATATGTGGCAGCTTTTGTGCATTTGTGGATGTTCAATCCCAGGAACCTGCAGACGACCTATGTCCCCCGGGGGGTGGGGGGGGCAGTGTCATTACAACGTGTATACCATGCGCGATGTGAAAAAACGCGTAAAAAGGGTTGTTTTCACGCGTTCGGACGACTGTAATGCGTACATGAAAAAGGGTATCAAAATCCCAAAATCAGGAAAAAAGGGTAACTTTTAAAGAGAGTCTTACTGCAAATAGGGTATCTTTTTTTAAACTTGAATACTTGTTTAGGTATCCTGAGAATCGACTTTCAATTACTTGTTTAGTGTCCATTTTGAAAGGGCATACACGCGCATGGTGTACACCTTGTAATGACACTGCCCCCCCCCCCGGGGGGCTATTCCATTTACCTGCTTCTTTGAAATGAACTTCGAATACAGTTACATAATTCCTGTTACTATGTCGGATAAAGCCTGGAACAAGCGTTCAGATTGTCAAGAACGACCTTTGTTTAAAGTAAGTATTCAGGAAATTTGAATATGTTGCGAAAATGCTTATATTCATGAATGAAGGTTTGCCTAAAAAAACAACAACAACAACTCTTCCAACATAGACAGCTATACGTTGATGACGTCAACTGGTTCGGGAAATATGTAGGGACAAAAGCCAAACAATAATTCAGTGCAACTGCCAGCTCTCCCTTGGTAGACACAACCAGCTGTGACGCGCGCACTTGGTTCTGCCATTTGTGATTTCAAGTTTTGGATTAGTGTTATTGTTAGTGTTAGTGGACGTCAAGAGCTGTTACCGAATGCCAACACTGCGACTCGGATTAACGGCCACAATCAATTCTGTAATCGAAAGCTTAACACGAGTGTTCACACGAGACGTGACGTCACATCCCTTGTTCGACGAACATGAAAACCGTGTGAAAACCTGAAGAAATGTTGTAATTTCTTTATGAAATTTAAACAATCGTACTACAAAATGTAACACTGTCGAAAGGCATTGTACTTCCCTCTTATTGTCATGGCGCAAATCCCACGCAGGAATGTATTTATGTGGGGGGGGACACAACACATAGGTGTCCCCGCCCCCACATGAATAGCATTCTTGCGTGGATTTGCGCCCATGCTTGATTTCATGTTTGTGACTCATTTCATTATGTCGTAGTTCTTTCACAATCCAAATATTGTAATTTTTCTTGCCGCTTACCGCGCGACATCGCGCTGCCATACAATTATACGTACAGCTAAGCGACCCAGTTGAGAGAGCCGAGACAATAATAACACTAACACTAAC
Source organism: Eucidaris tribuloides (assembly GCA_001188425.1). NCBI lineage: Eukaryota > Metazoa > Echinodermata > Echinoidea > Cidaroida > Cidaridae > Eucidaris > Eucidaris tribuloides. The sequence goes on from JZLH01S0012565.1 coordinate 11,930, forward strand.
AACGAACTTGAAATGGCGATTTCCGTAATCCCTAGGGGCTAGTGTTAGTGAGTGGGACAAACGCATGTAAATCGCTAACACCAGCAACCCACCTCGGTTCAGCAGACGATTTTCAACACGATCTATAACACCAACTTCCGGAAGTGGGTCATAATTTTTGGGTCAAGTCGCTAACATGGATCGATTTCAAGTTTGGGATTAACGCTCGTGTTATTGTTAAGATAACACTAACGCGAACACTAATCCAAAACTTGAAATCACCCATTGTCTGCACACATTTCTGAACCAGAGTGACATCATACTTCGGTACTCTATACAATACTAAAACTCCAGCAATTTTAATAACTTGGCGGTGTATTTTACTTGTATCATATAATTTCACTGCTTGCAAAAGTATGTATTTTTTTTTGATAAGCCAAACAAGATCATGAACATTTTGAAACATAATTTTGTGGGCATAAAAGATAGAGTACAAAGTTACAGCTACTTGTATGATGTGAGATAATAATTATCATTTGTTTATGCTTTTAGACTCATTAACCGTATTTTTCTGATTATGAAGCAGTTTGACAAAAACGCAACCCACAAAATGAAAGTAAAATTATTGCATGAAGTATGAACTTAATGCTGCCTCTTCGTTCATTATGAAAATACATACATACATGTAGCATGATGTCAGTCCACTTTACCATCTCACTGTCTTGTATGTACTCACTTTTAACGTGGCCGTTTATCAAAATAATCACAAGATCTTATTGTCATACCAAGTCAATCTGAGATGGTTTTCTTAATGTTATACGAGAAACAATAATCCATTTCATTATAGTATTTCGTTGGATGTGGTATTTCTCATGGCCCAAAAGTGTGTGTGTGTGTGTGTGTGTGTGTGTGTGTGTGTGTGTGTGTGTGTGTGTGTGTGTGTGTGTGTGTGTGTGTGTGTGTGTGTGTGTGTGTGTGTGTGTGTGTGTGTGTGTGTGTGTGTGTGTGTGTGTGTGTGTGTGTGTGTGTGTGTGTGTGTGTGTGTGTGTGTGTGTGTGTGTGTGTGTGTGTGTGTGTGTGTGTGTGTGTGTGTGTGTGTGTGTGTGTGTGTGTGTGTGTGGTGTGTGTGTGTGTGTGTGTGTGTGTGTGTGTGTGTGTGTGTGTGTGTGTGTGTGCGTGCGTGTGCGCGTGCGTGCGTGTGTGCGTGCGTGTCTGTGTGCGTGTGCGTGCGTGTGCGTGTGCGTGTGCGTGCGTGTGTGTGTGCGTGTGCGTGCGTGTGCGTGTGTGTGTGCGTGCGTGTGTGTGTGCGTGTGCGTGTGCGTGCGTGTGTGCGTGCGTGCGTGTGTATACTCACAAACACAAGTAAACACACAAACAAATTATTGCAGCAGTAATATCTTCTAGATCGACTACATTTAGAATAAACCACTGAAGTGAGGATTTTGAAACTTTAGGTCTTTAAACATGTTTTTAGTGCATCCTCGTTCCACAAAACAGAGTTGCTGGTTATGTCACTGTAGAGTTCAGTGGTTCATATGAAAGTTTGTTAGGTCATGTATTAATTTCCAAATGTACTGGCAATTGGTCTGTTGCTCCTTATCGCTTAAAGGCCACCGCACACTACACGACTTTTGTCGTACGACTGCATCGACTTAAATCCGAAATAAAAAACAAAGCTTATATTTCGTACACGATCAGCGTGTACGAAATATAAGCTTTGTTTTTTATTTCGGATCCAAGTCGGTGCAGTCGTACGACAAAAGTCGTGTAGTGTGCGGAGGCCTTAATGCACACACATGCTCACTTATACTTCCATGTACCCTCGCTACTCAAAAGTATTGCAACATACATTGTAACGCATGCATTTTGAGTTGAAAGGGTCTTTCTATAATGATGTTCTAATGAAGTTTATTATCGGAAAATAACAAACTATTTCAAAAGAAATCTATGAATACTCTTTCTCATTTTTTTTCCAAGGCGGAGAGATATTCACATGCAGGCGCACCCATGGCAGAGGGGCTGGAACATAAAATTTAACATTTTTTTTGCCTTCGTATAGGGGTGGGGTGTTAATTCACACTTGCATCGTAATTCGGTTTCGTATTTCCGGTGTCACGATTTCGATGGCTTGGAAAGACTTCCAACAAACAAAAAATGTCAATATGTTCCTCTGACGCGGTCTCAGAACGAAGGCAACACCCCGCAAAGACGAAAACGACTACTATCTTCATAAGACAGTGATTACGGAGGATAAGACTATGATGGCCTTCTCGTCACATCATCATATCTCATGTACTGAATGTCGCATGACGGTAAATTTTAGTATATTTGCAATAGTAAACCCCCTTTAGAATTGAGAAAAAAATAAGAAATTATAACTTCAAGAGGTCTTTTCTGAAATATTGGGCGTATCCTCCTTTCGACTGCCTTATGAAGATAGGAGGCGCTTTCGTCTTCGCGGGGTGTTGCCTTCGTTGTGTCATCGCGTCAGAGAAACAAATTGACATTTTTTGTATGCTGAAAGTCTTTCCAAGCTACCAAAACCGTTTCAAGTGAAATATGAAACCAAATTACGATGGTAGGGTGAATTAACAACACCCCATCCCTATATGGAGGCGAAAAAACTGTTACATTTTGATGTTCCAGCCCCTCTGCCATGCATGGGTGCGCCTGCATTTGATTATCTCTCTGCCTTTGAGAAGAAAGGAGAAAGAATATTCATTGATTTCTTTTGAAAATAAACTTCAGTAGGACGCCATTATAGAAAGACCCCTTCAACTCAAAATACATGTGTTATAATGTATGTTGCAATACTTTTGAGTAGGGAGGGTATTGGTGCCTTTACACGTGCACGAATTTTGATTCCGCATCACCCCGCACACTGGCGTACCTAGGCGTGCCATTCTGTGGTATGCAGCTCGCTCAACTCTCTAATCCTTGTGATTGTAACCGGTGTGATGGTCTAGTGCTTAGAGCGTCCGCCTCACGTCCGGAAGGTCGTGGGTTCGAGCCCCGGCCGGGTCATACCAAAAACTTTGTAAAAAGTTTACAATTTTGTCACAAATGGCCACGCACTTTTTTACTAGCCGCGCACCGTCACGAATGGTACCACGAGCGTTTCCCTCATTGGCACGTTACGATGAGTGCCATGGCGTAAACCGTTTTGCGTGCACGTGTAAAGGTGTTTTATGTTATGCACACAATCACTCATTTATGTTGAGTATTGACAACCACAATGGGCATGGCCCGGGTAGATGATGTTTGAAAAAATGAGAAAATCTATAGACATGTAGAAATACATGTAAGGGTGTTGTGAAGATAGTTTGATATCACTTTGATGAGAAATTTTCTTGTGAAGTTATATGCTATGACAGTCCCATACATGCACCACTTAACAAAATTCACAATAAACCGCTTTATTGAAATATTAGTTTGGCCTTGAAAAGTGTCAGGAAATGTTTGTCTAGGCCACTACCTTGGCAAATTTGGAGGATGAATTCCCAATCTTCTGGGGTTTACACCGGTGTTCTTTGAATTCGTCTGTGCTGAAACATTTGTATTTGTTTAAATTATAAATTATATCGCGAATCAGTCAATCAGAAGTCTGACGAATCAAACCCTAATACGATCATTACAAAGAATCTTGCCCTGTCACTCCAAACAGAAAGCCTTACAACTACAGTCAGGTCTATTGACTATAACTCTTAAAGGGAAAGTTCACCCTGTGGTTAAGCTGGTTTTAATAAAAGCAGGAAAATGAGAGAAACATATTAAAGAGAATACACAGTACTGGTTGATGATGGAAAATCTTTCATCAAAATTTCACATTTCATCGGTTTCCACGTGAGAGTATATCACATTTGCATTACAACGTGGGACTAATTCACTCCATAATTATGCAATAAAAAGATGACGGATTGGCAGTTCGAACAGGTGAAGTTTTCCATATAGAGTGCCCATTCCATTGCTAAAGTGTATATGCCAACGATTAACATAGACCCACATATTGATTTCTGTGTTAGTACTTTGTCAGCAGTGGGGATTTGTGTAGCAGATTTGTCAAAAACGAAGTGTTATTTTTTTTTAACTACTCTCTTCTGTACTATAGTGACATTTTCAGAAAATTATCTGTTCACAGAAGGTTTGACAGTATTAAAATGGTGTTGTTCTGCAAGTAATCAACCAGTACTGTATATTCTCTTTAACGAAGTTTTGACAAAAAATCTATCAAAGAATAACAGCGTTATTGAACTTTTAAGTTTTAAATTTGTGACGTCACGTGCGAGCAGCTCCCCATATGTGATGTGATATAAATTCCAAAAAATGCCATTTTCTCAGAAATTTGAAAATGATTTTACCTGTGCATTAGATATGTTATCAGAAACATTATTTCATACAGGCTTCTTTGAAAAAAAAAACCCCATTCAATTATCACGAACCATTAAAAATGAGCAATTTATGAAATTTATATTACATGACATATAGGAAGCTGCTCGCATGTGACGTCACAAAATTGAAACTTTGAAACTACATAACTCTGTTATTATATGGTAAATTACGCATAACTTTCATCTCTCATGTTTCTGCTTTTATTAAAACCACTTGTTATCAGGGTAAACCTTGCCTTTAACGTGTTACTGGCACAATTTTGTGCCCAAATGGTATCCTTTGAATAATTGTTTAACGAATAGAAAGTATGACATTAATGCTATTAGCCATTACACCTTGTGTATTAGAGGAATAGCCCAGACTAAATCACTCATGAAACTGGAAGGATTACATTAGATATTTTCCTACAAATTGAAGAATTTTATCGCAGATTTGTTCATAAAATACCCCAAAATGTACATTTTCTATGCATGCTTTGGTTATTAAGTGACCCAAAATAAATAACTTTCAAAAATTCATTGTGACTTCAGAAATATTCACAATATTCACGACATCACAATAGAAACTACATTATTAGGAAATGTATACATTTACTTACAACTTGTGTACACTGTGCTTTTCCCCCATTGTGTATGTATAAGAAGTAGACAGTGGGCCATGGGGTCAATATCCATCTAGTAGGCCTATTTTCATTTCATGACCACCCTGGGGGTGGGCGTACTTAAATATTTTTTGAGAAGCCCTGTGACCTTACAGGCAACATTTTTTTTTTTTTCACAATCGCAGTTCTTCTGCATTAATGAGTTATTCTAATTTTAGTTCTGGGGGAAGATGCAATTGGGAGGGGATGATTATGTCATCTCCATCCCCCATAGGTAATTCCCCTGATATTCTGCCGTACACAACAGACAGAGGAGTTGAAAGACACACACGTGTTGCTTGTAGTGTCATAGGGCTTCTAAACAAATACTTAACCACCTCCCCCCCCCCCCATGGTCATGGAATGAAGCAAAAATAATCATTGACAATAGTGTGACAAAATTTCGCATTCACTTTATAAATGAGTGTAATAAATATGCTACTTTTGCAACAATATTTGTGATATTTTGGCTTTGTGCAGTATCATTCATATTTATTACAATGTATGTATTTATCAATTTTTCCGTGCAAGGATCTCGTTTTCTGAGTTTGGCGTGGAATAGTTATTTGGTCGCCTAGTGATATACATGTATGAGTAAACAACAACTATTCTCAGTGTCACTCATATAGATGTTAATTGATTCTGAATCACTCTAAAAAGCTGTCATGGCTGATTATTTGGGGGAGACAGTAATTGCAGTCAATCTCCCAAAACATTGTAATTGCTTGTGATGTCAATGTTACTTGAAAAGTTTCACTTTAAAAGTGGTAACATGCATGGACGAAATATGCTCAAGGGACACAATTTTTTTATTTTTATTTTTTTTTGGGGGGGGGAGGTGTTTAAACTCCTCTGGAATCATGTCCTTTGGACATTAAGCGCTGCTTGAATTTCCCTCATTATTTGAAAACAAAAACACTAAATTCCTCAATTAATATGTGATTTAAATATGTCATACCAAAACGTATTAGTAATATCAGATTATTAGAAATGATTAGGGATACAGCGTACAAGTGGTTGTAAGTGGAAAAAAAAGTTGTTTGTCTGCAATGTTACGCCGTTACTTTGTGAAATATCGCAGATACACGACATGAACTTGAAATATGATTGAAGGCAAACGTTCGATTAAAGTTTAAAGTTTCAGATTATTGGTTCCTGCAACTTTCTTTTTCCTCACAATATGGTAAGTTACAAAAATCACATTTTCAATATATACAAAATTACAATATTCATTTTTGTTTCAAAACAAATAACAAGAAATATAGTACACACATATATCAGTATTATCTAACTTATTTAGTACAATTCAATGAAAAATCGATATGCCATTTTATATTGCATCTTGTTTAAATAATACTTTTCGCGATGGTCTGGTTGCAGGGATCGTAAAAAATTATTGTTAAATTCAATGCTGTGACAGACCATTAGATAAGTGTACATTAGTAATGTGCAGGGACAGAACGGGGACAGGTGGAAACAAAACGATGCAGGGCTTTTGTTTACAGCGAAGTGTGAAACTAATAATTGCTCGATGGACCAAAACGGCCTCTGCAATCCAATTGCCTGTTGATTTCTATCGGTCTGCACATTACCAAATTACTAACTACTTCATGAAAATGTGCAACATATATTTTTGAACATTTTCAAACATTTTCTGCACGATGCTAGGCCCCACCTCTGAAAACACCCACTCCAGATCATCTTTATTCATATTCCAGTTGTGACGTCATCATCCTGAAACACTTAAGTTATGTACCTTCACATTTCTTCCTATTACTACCCTCCCTACTCAAAAGTATTGCAACATACGCTATAACGCATACATTTTACGTTGAAAGAGTCTTTCTAAAATGATGTCCTGATTACGTTTATGATTGGAAAATAACAAATTATTTGAAAAGACATTAAAGAATATTCTTTCTCGTTTCTTCTTCAAGTCGGATCGATTATCAAATGCAGGTGCGCCCACGACAGGGGGGCTGGAACATAAAATTTTGCATTTTTTCGCCTCCCTATAGGGGTGGGTGTTAATTTACACTAGCATCGTAATTCGGTTTCATATTACCAATGAAACGGTTTTGATGGTTTGGAAAGACTTCCTGCCAACACAAAATGTCAATATGGTCCTCTGAAGGGGTCTCAGAAAGAAGACCACACCCCTGGAAGACGAAAGTGACCTCCTATTTTCAAAAGACAGTGGCAAGGATCAAACGCCCCATATTTTAAACAAGACCTCTGCAAGTTATAACTTCTTCTTCTTTTTCAGTTCTAAAGAAAGTTTATTATTGTAAACATCTTAAAATTTACTGTCATGAGACTTCTCAATACATTGGATATAATGATGCGAAGAGAAAGCCATCATCTTTAATTAGTAGCCTTGTTCTTCTTGTCACTGTCTTATGAAGATAGGAGGTCACTTTCGTCTTCGAGGGGTGTGGTCTTCTTTCTGAGACCCCTTCAAAGGAACACAATGACATTTTGTGTTTGTTGGAAGTCTTTCCAAGCCATCAAAACCGTTTAATTTGTAATATGAAACCGAATAACTATGCTAGTGTGAATTAACACCCCACCCCTATAAGGAGGCGAAAAAAATGCAAAATATTATGTTCCAGCCCCTCTGTCGTGGGCGCGCCTGCATTTGGTAATCTCTCCGCCTTGGAGAAGAAACGAGAAAGAATATTCATTGATGTTTTTTTCAAATAATTAGTTATTTTCCAATCATAAACATAATTAGGACATCATTTTAGAAAGACCCCTTCAACGTAAAATGTATGCGTTATAGTGTATGTTGCAATACTTTTGAGTAGGGAGGGTACGTACACTTGTCTATACAACAGCATCATATGTTTTTACGTGAATGTTTCTTTCTGACATAGCAATGACTGTTATGATTCGAAGGCTGTCAGAGGGGGTAGTGTGTGAAAATGTGATGCGAGTGTAGGCAGGTGTATGTAGTTACAGCTGCAGCTATACAGTCTGTGGAATATTTATTGCAGTATGGTATAGTATTTCCGTATAAAAACAAAAACAAAAATATATAAAACGGATGAATAGCCCATATTCAGTTTTGTCAACATGGCAATACTGCTCTTCCATGTGGTCCATACATATTGCAATAAACACATATAAAAGGAAACAAAACATATACCGTAAATCAAACAAAATAAAGGAAATAATATAACCTGTTGATAAAAGAAATACATCATAAAATTCAATCAATATGATAATTTGGCCAGATTTTCATATAAAAGAGCTGATAATGTATGATGCTGTTTTCAAATTATTGAAATGTTATCAAATGAGCAGGCTGAATAAGAAATCAATCAAGAGGTAAAATTAAACAAAGGAAAAAGAAGCTGGCGTATAGCAAAAAATCCGTGGAGAAGTATAAGTATTTTTCAAAAGACAACTAAAGCTTTTGCCAAAAAAACCTATTCAAGAAAATGAAATTGTTACATATATTGCATTGAAACAAAATATTACCCGTAATGGATAGAAAATATATATTTATATCATTAACATGTATAATTTTTAATTGATGAAATAAAGAATTTATATGTTCTAATACTTCTAAATATGACGTAATCGTGCAAATAACAATATCACTATATAGTGTTTCACTAAGTTATACACGGTAAGATAAGAGTGTTGTATAAGGGGAGCACAATTCTTTTACAGAGTAAATTATATTTCCCTTACCAATTTGTGATAATATATTTTGTATGTGTTAATCTCATGTAATATTTTTATCAATTGTAACGCCTATGAATTTAGTGCAGTCTTGTGAAGTGATAGTTAATCTTAATACCATGCTGTGGTAATTTACTTAATGACTGCAAAGTTTGAAAATGTATAAAATTTGTTTCAGCAATATTTAAAGATAAAAGTTCAGTACAACAACGTTTCAAGTTTTTACAAATCTAAGCTATATATTCCTTTGCGTCTATGTGTGTCAACAAAGAAAGCCCCCCCCCCTCCCCCAAAAAAGTACATGTACATTAAAACGGTCAGTTAGTACGTCAAAATAGTAAGAGTCTGCGAGTACCGATCTTTGCTTTGTTAATTCCCCCATAAACGGCAATGTATACATCACAAAGGACTTATGTATGCGGTCAATGCATACGTCATGGGTGATGTTTGTGTGTGTAAATCTTGCGAGTTACAATATATCTTTCCAAAATAAATATTCTCCGTTGTATATTTGTCCATTCAGTTAGTTCTATGTAGCTCACATATCAAAGTTTGACGTTGTTTTTTTCGGGGGGGGGTAGAATTTAAAGCCACTGGCTAACATTTATCACAGTTCAAAAGAAATATGAGCTAAATAATCCTCCATGCTCCAAGTGTATTGATAAGGTCTGAAAATAAAGCCCTGAAAAAATTGTATTTCAAAATGATTATTTAGTGCTTCAAAAAGTGAAAATCGTAAGTTTACCGGACTCACCTGCCCAATTCCTCCCATAGGTTTACTGTGTCTGGATCTAGGCTATTTTTTACTCGCCCCGAGTATTCATTCATATCTTGCCAGTAGCAGCATAAATTTCCAAACTTTTGTATTCTAGGGTGTTTACTTGTCCATTCAAATACTATTATGTAGCTTAGATAGCAAAGTTTGACAATTTTTTTTAATTTGAAGCTCCACAATGTTAGCCTATTACTTTAACCTCTACAATGATAAATTCTCTCTTTAATACACAGTAATGTAATCTTCATCTTGAGTTTGGAATCTAGCATGTTGGTCAACCATCTTTTGGTTGACATATTTCTCTTCTGTTTGGGAACCAACAGCTAGGTTCACTTCTGCAATTGTATCATCATAGTCCCCCTCCGCATTTGTTTTCATTTCAATTTCTTGGTATGGCTGATTCTCCTTATCCTTGTATTCTTCGTACGCGTCCTCCTGGCTTTGACCGTCTTTCTTACCCTGCAATCGCTTCTTTCTGTGCGTACATATCGGAAAACGGAAATATTGAAAGAAATGTAATAATAAATAAACCAGTTTTAATAAGACAAGAACTTTCCCAAGACCTATCCAACCTAGCAGCAACTTATAGATCTAAGTTTGATTCTAGGTATAGAAGTTTATTCGTTAAACATACGATTTATTTAATAGCCCTAGTTCATTTTCAAACATACAAAGTAAAATTATATCTTCTTTGCAGATTCATATTACATCATTAGTCTGATTTGAACAAGAAAATCCATTTTCCGAAGAGTTTTACAAAGCTGTTATCTTAACCCATTATTGTAATGGATAAATTCAATTTATGACGAGCAATTCTATTCTGTTTTACGATAAATGGACTTCAATATTTGCATTCCAACCGGCATACTCCAGTTGTTGCTGTGTCATACAAAATTGAGATAATTTTATTGATGTTAAGCAGTAATACATAAAATTAAAATTGAAATGATATGCCAACAGACAGGAGTAATGGAAAGATTTTATTCCTGTGAATGTATTCTACAAACTGAGGTAGGAAAAGGGGAAAATAGAGGCGGATAGAAATGGGGGGGGGGAGGGATGAAATAATATGTAGGGTTGACAAAATGCCAATAGTGGTATCAACGAAAGGGTTAGGACATTTCTTCCCCCTGTGACCCTTCATGGATGAAGATCAAGATGATGATGATGATGATGGTGGTGGTGGTGATGATGATGATGATGTTGGTGATGATGGTGATGATGGTGATGATGATGATGGTGATGATGATGGTGGTGGTGGTGGTGATGGTGATGATGATGATGGTGCTGCTGGTGGTGATGGTGATGGTGGTGGTGGTGGTGGTGGTGGTGGTGATGATGATGATGATGATGGTGGTGGTGGTGGTGGTGGTGGTGGTGGTGGTGGTGGTGGTGGTGGTGGTGGTGGTGGTGGTGGTGATCATGGTGATGATGAGGAGGAAGAAGAAGAAGAAGAGTAGAAGGAGAATAAAAGAAAAGTAATGGTTATTATGTCAAGATATTGTTGAATTACATACATTTCCTGTTTATTTTGTGAAGATGAGGTCGTGAGGATTATTTTAATTAATACCACAAAATTTCTAGAATACAATACTTGGAATTAGCTAGCGATATAGGGCACAGTCGAAAGTAATATCATATTTAGGACTACCGAAGGATGGCTTTGATTATTTACTTGCTTACCTTTTCTTCACCAGGAAGATCAGAATTATGACGACTACCAGCACTATCAAGGCAGGGATGCACACAGCAAGCAGGATTGTGGTAGCTATAGTCAAAATGATAATGACAACATTAGAGAGAAAGAAAGATTTAATATACAGATATGTCCTGACACGAGAGTCTCTGGTTGAAACTATGACTAGCCCGAGGTTACGTGGACTGTACTATATTCCCGAGGGGCGCAAGGGAAATAGTTAACAGTCAACGTAACCGAGGGCGTCAATATTTTCAAACAGAGACTCTAGGACAGGACATATTGTTTTATATCTGTCATCGAATTAACAGAGAAACTACACAAATAAAGAAAAAAGAAAATGGAAATTCACTTCCGGTATCCCTACGGGTACGTGTTTGTTGTACTGCATACAACTGCGCGATATTTTCATTTGCGGTACGGATAGGCATACAATTCCATAAACGTATGACCTAGTTAGTCTAGTACCAATTTCATAAACCAG
>JZLH01S0012576.1:9375-27025 GCA_001188425.1 Eucidaris tribuloides
CACACACACACACACACACACACACACACACACACACACACACACACACACACACACACACACACACACACACACACACACACACACACACACACACACACACACACACACACACACACACACACACACACACACACACACACACACACACACACACCTCACACACACACACAAATTGGATTTAGTTACCGGGAAATTTTGGCTCTGCCCCCTGAGCATCACCCCTTTTACGAAAATATTCTCTGTTAAAAAAAAAACCCTTTTGCTGACAGAAAATGGAACCGGTGCCTTGCAGACATGAAAAGCATTGTTCTTGTGGTTGTTGTTGTGGTTGTTGCTGTTGTTGTTTTTGTTGTTGTTGTTGTTGCTATTGTTGCTATTGTTGTTATTGTCTTTTGCTTATTATGTTGTTGTTTGATTGTTGGTGGATATGATTTGGGCACGGAACAAGCTCCCATCAGACCTGAAAGCATTTTTTGGGTCGCTTCAACGTTTATCCATGAACGGTCATTATTTGGCCGCTGATGAACACCCCCTTTGACAAAATCCTGGCTACGCCTATGATCTGTGATATGAATGATGAGTCTGTCATTAAACTCCGACGTAAATCACTTTCATTCATTTGTGATGATATGTACGATTATCGCCCATTCATCATAAATCAAGCTGTAATTTATACGATCCTCAATCTGTGCAATTTCACTCGCATCAATTTGCTCGGACAGGTTCTTTGATGATACGTTTGACTGCCGCGAAAGATTTAATTTATCCTGATATAACTTTATGACACAAAACAGTCGAAATTCAATACCATTTCCATTAAACCATGAGACCTACAATGATTATGATATACGGGTTTTTTTTCTTCTTCTACACGTCCTTATTTTATTTACCATAGATGTATTACGCAAGATCCTTTTTTCATCTTTTCCATTTTTTTTTTTGCCCACAGAACAATTATGTAGGCCTTGGGCAGAAAATTATCTCTTTCTAGTCAAATGTCTCTGAATCTAACATTGTGATGCGTTGAGCTGACAAATCCTTGATGAATTCCCAAGATCTCGATTGTAGGAAATGAAAACTTTCGTCCTTCGTCATGAATCATTCCACAACCCGTAAATTTCATGTGATTTGTGGTTTACGAATGTTATAGCCAAATTTGCCAAAAGCCACCAATCTTTTTTTTTCAACAAAAACTTATTAACACCAGAACACTCGCTATTCATCAATGATCCCTGCAGTGTAATAGGATTTAAATCCAAACTGCAATGGTAAATACGAAACTCTCCGTATTTTGCTTTCATTTCCTCTAGGTTCTTATGAAAAATAAAAAGAAGAAATGGTTAATCCCTAGGTCCTATAATGGATGATCACTCCGGAGTATTTGTAGATGTATGTTGTATAGTTTTGAAAGTGTTTGTGCTTAAAAGAACGTCTCCATTATCTGCCTGATATTTCGGATTCAAGAAATACCGCGTTATGTTTGTGTTTATGTTGTATGGTATATATTTTTAAAAATGTAAGAATTATTAGTAACAAGTGGCAGTACTCAAAGCTGTTCAGTTAATCTAGGTTTTGCGTATTGTCGATGTGTGGTGATGAGACTGGACTCGAGAGAGAGAACTAAACACGACTTGCTTGTTTGATGTCTGGATGGCAAGTACCTTTATTGTATATACCTCAGAAGTTCATTGCTATCTTAAATACATACAAGATTGGATGAGATGTTCAGGATTGGTGATACAGAAAGTGAGATGACCACATGTAGGAATGTTTATGGTGGGTAATGTAGGTGATAAGAGGCTTAAGAAAGGAATGTCCCATTGACCGTGGGAAAGAGAGGATAAAGTGACCAAAGCAGTGATAATGAAATGCAAACATGAGATGGTACAATTTTTCTCTACAAAGTATATCTACAAACACAATACTAGGTCTTCTCTCACCTCTCTCCGCCCCCCCCATCTCTCTCTTTCTTCAACACCACTTTACGACGAGTACCACTGTTTTGAAATACGCCTGTGACTATTTTGTTTATTTGATATGTCCACATCTTCTTCTTTCTTTCGGCTATTCCCATAAAATCAGGGGTCGACACAGTGAATACAATATCTTCACCACAATCTGTTGTGTGATATCTTCTCTATCACACCAATGATCCTCATATTCTCTCTTACTTCACCCCTTTTAGTCTACTCCTTTTCCTTTTTTCCCTGGTGGCACCATTAACAACATCTTTCTCCCTGCGTACTCTTCATCTCTCCTTTGGACATCTTCCTCTCTCGCCTTCCCACATTTGCTGTCCCTCTCGCAAACTCATTCATAATCCTGTCCTTTCTTGTCATTCCTTTGCTTTTGATAGGTACTGTCTCAAGCCCGTACATCAAGGCTGGTCTAGCCACTGTCCTATAGCTCTTCCCTTTGTTCTGGTCGATACCCTTCTATCACATATTTCTCCCGTCACTCTCCTCCACCCACTCCAACCTGTCTGGATTCTTTTCTATGATTCCCTGTTATAGTCCCCACTACTTTGCAATGTTGAGCCCACGTACTTAAACTCCTCCACCATTACTATTGCTATTTTCAATTCAACATTTCAACATCTAACGTAGACAAATTAACTGGTATCATATGAGCAGACCTACTACAGGGAATTTCTCTGATCTGAATGGTCAAACGTTTGGAGTGGATTGTTGTTTAATATAAATATTCCCTTCTAAAGTACTAAAATTAGATATACATGGACGATCTAGCAAAGTTTACCATGCAATTCTGCCAGAGAAACGCAAAAAAAAACCCCCACTTCCAATACTCATTCGATATTCAAACTTGTATTGTCCGTTTGAGTGACGTAAACGCTACTCTTACCTTAAGATTGGCAACCTGCAGAGAAGGATCTTCCGAGAAACTTTCTGATGCTATTATCTCCACGCCGTGATCTTTGGCTGAACGTAGGAAATCAGAAGTTGGCTGTATAGGAAAAAAGGTATTTATCTATAACTTAACATATATTGCATAATGTGGATTTTGGTGCATGTTTACAGTGTCACACTTTGGTCACTGTGTGGTCTTAGAGGTCACACTGTAACGACCCTATGTTTTGGGCCACTGTGTGGATTTGGTGCATTTTCACAAAGTGACACTGTGATCAATGTGTGGTGTTAGAGGTCACACTGTGACAATTCTATGTTTTTCTGGCCACGGTGTGGATTTGGTGCATTTTCACAGAGTGACGTTGTGATCACTGTGTGGTCGTAGCGGTCACATTATGACAATCCTGTGTGTTTCTGACCACTGTGTGGATTTGTGCATTTCACAGAGTGACATTGTGATCACTGTTTGAAGACACTGTGACGACGTTGTGTTCTTTTCGGCAGGTGTCTCTGTTAATTTTTTTTGTAGAGCTTGTATTTGTAAATTGTGGCGTCTATGTTTTTTTTAATAGGATGTTAGTTACCTAGTGTTTGATTTCTTGGAATAAAAGTAATTTATAATCGTCTTACCGCTGGCAGGAGGGTGTCGTTATCATGTGCTCGAAACGGAACGGCGTTAACAGTAAATTGCCTGTAATTTGATTTTTTTAACATAAAAGACTGACAGAAGGACCTGGAAATATCAAAATGTTTTAATTTCATGTGAAATAAGCCGATGTTTTGCAAGTTAGAGGCAGTTTACTGTTAACACCCTGCTGCACATGCTAACGCTCTTCTGTCAGCGGTACGACGGTATTATATACTCACCAATGAAAAGAGTTCGAGAGTTTCGTGTAATGTGGCCACTTTACGCCAATTGAAGTGCCTCAGCATCGCAAACTTTACCACGTTGAAGACAGTTTCTGGTGGAAACATCCGGAAAAACTTGGGAAACAGGTCTCGTTCCGACAGCTTCGGCGAGGCCGACGAGTACGAAAGCTGTTAATAACACAAAAATCGAAGAGAATATGGCAAAAAGATATATATATATATATAATAATTATTTTTGTATGCATGTATGATGTATTGATTTATAATCGGCAAATCCACCCTCTAGGCACAGCGTAGAATAAAGAAGTAATGGAATAAAGGAGAAAAGGTAATACAGATATTTATATCTATAATGAGTCACATCTACTCTGTAGAGTGCAGTGTAGAATCAAGAAGGAAGGGAATATTATTATTAAGAGAGTAGAAATACAAGAGAATAATGTAATAATAATCAACGAGAAAGATTGAACAAGCTAGTTTTTAGACTGCTTTTGAATGAATTTGGAAAATTTCAACATTTGATGATTGTGGGTAGACCATTCCACAGAGCGTGATCAGTGTGGGGAAAAGATTGTTTCCCCATGATTTGCAAATTTGGGAACAATTTGAGAACCAGATTTCGACGAAACGCAAAGATCTGACAGGAGTGTATTTACGAACTAGACTTAACTTATAATGAGAAGCAGAACTCTTGGTACAATGAAACGAACAATTTCAATTTAGGAAATAAATCATATTGATGTAAATGCATGAAACTTAATAATGCAATGGTATGGACCTAACCCTTGTCTAATTGTAAGACGGATATCGATTTTTTGCCGCCATTTTGGTAATACGAACCACGCTCTAGATTCCAAAGTTGCCAACAAAACAGTCAAACTTCATACACAAATCTAAGAACAAACTGATAATGTTAGGCAACAAGGTCATTTTAGACTGCTACTGTACTAGACTCTAATTTAACGTTAGGTGATTTTTTTTTCACACATTTCAGAGAATGGGAGAGTTTTGACATGCGCCAATATCAAAGATAAATGAACTAGGGAATAATGTTGTATCTTATCAAGTATTTTGTTTGTCATTTGAGTAAGCTGGCGCAAAATTATAACCAGCCATTTCGATTAGTTTCAGATTTTAAAGGCCGAACATCTCGTTTGCATGCCTAAACATGAACATTGTGTCAATGCAATGGCATAGAAGTAAATGCCATCTGAGAACCTTTAGCAAAATATAGGAGCTAGAAACTCAGTCTTAGTGGAATTATAGTGACCGTTAGACTCTGATTTGATTTGTTTTTCTCGAGCAAAAAATTCCTACCATAGAACGTACACTAAACAGCCATTGTTGTTCTTTCACATTCTTCAAATTCTAGGTAATTACTGACCTCCAGATTTCACAGACATGTCTTCACGATAGCCTGTAAGGGCATGAGTTATCTTTTCCTGGTCTGTGGGGATGTGTGCAAATGAGATCACCTGGCTTTAAAATAATGTACGAAAAACATTGGGTTAATTTTCAATTCTTTGAGAGTTTCATGTGATACTCTTGGTGCTAACAGTAGTGGTTTCGGTGTCATAAAGTGACCTTCTGGACGTTGCTGTTAACTTACACTCGTGCTCATAATTATGGAATACTTAAAAAACACTTTAGAAGTTGCAATTTTTCCGTGAACGGTACGTCTGGGATTAATACTTGTTCGCCCCAGGTGAAACAATTGAAGAGTTTATTTCCAAAAGGGGGTAGATCCACTTTTCACCATTCTGAGAAAAATAAGGTTTTCTAATTTACCCATATTGCAATGTTTCTGCGTAAAACCAACTTGACACTAAAAAGTACCCCACAATTCGAATGTAAAACCACACTTAGAAAAAATCAGTGGGTTTTCACGTTTTGAAAATGTTCTCTTTTATTTTTTAATATTTTGGATCTATTCCCTTTTGGAAATAAACTAAACGGATGTACCCCATTTTGAAAGTAAAAGTCAGTTTTAGTTGTCATTTTTACAACTTTTAGCTTGAATTTCACCTTCTCCTTAGTGTTATGCTATAGAGCTGTTAAAATATATGGGATTTTGACAGAAATTGAACTTTGATAAAAAGTGATGTACCCCGCTTTTGAAATAAACTCTAGTTTATTTCCACAAGGGCTAGATCCAACATTCTAAGAAACGAATTTAATCAAATTAATACCACTTCATAGTTTCTTAGTAAAGAATTTAACCAACAAGACCACATGCAATGTAAACACACTTACAAAATATGTGATTCGTTATTTATTTATTTGAATTTTCTTATTTTTACGTGTTGGATTCTACCCCCGTTTGGAAAACTAACTGAGATGGATCTACCCCTTTTGGAATAAAGTCATTTTTTATTGCCCATTTTTAACACTTTTTGGTGTTGAATTTCAACTTTTCGTTGTGTTTAGTCTAATAGACGCTCCTAAAATTGGTATAGATTCATGTAAAATAGTCACTATTCGATGAAAAATGGATCTACCCTTTTGGAAATAGCCTTCAATTGTAATCTAAGTATTTCAGGACTTTTCGAGGCATTTTGGTAGCGTCCGACTTGGCACTAAAACGTGTGTTAATAATGGGCGTGTTTGTTGTTGTTGAGCGCTCACGGGTGGTTTGTTTTTCTTTACGGCGCGTTATTGAGACTTGTAACAGCCTATTCTGATTGTTAATTAGTGATAAATGACATTAGATCAAAATTTATCAGTTTTTCCTGTGTTGTTCTTTAATTACTTTCTTCATACGTTTTTCATGGCTTTTTGGTGGATTTAAAAATAGAATAAATATATAGTGTTGTGTATTTGCTGAATGTATTTGGAGTTTTACTTTAGTCATCTCATGAAATCCAAAATTGGGCTTCACATACTGGCGTTTTGTGAAATAAACACTTATCTGTGAAAATTTTGGAACGATGTAGGGAAAGAATTAAGTATCAACAAAATATTCCATATTATGAGCAGGAGTGTATATTCTGGTTTTCTTAGTAGATTGGTAAAATTAACATCATGTGATTTTGCAGTGTTCGAGCATAGTACAAGTAATGATCACATTGTCTGCATACTGATTGCCAAAATATCGTACATATTAAACTACCATTAGCCTACGTGCATTTTACACACCAAATATGTCATAAATTAGCGTATTTATACAATACAAAGCAAATCAATCAAGTTGTTGTGGTCAAATTTCCTGTTCTGTCTATCTCATTGTCAAATACATTTATTTCCAACTTTTTGTGGTCATTGGTCGTGGCCCATTACATTGCAATTAGATTCCTATTTTGAAGAAGTCAGATACCGCTTCGTGGTGTTTACAGGACACGCATAATAAATCAATTTATAATTCACATCACGTGCGAAATTGATATCGATGTTTACAATCGAATGCTCCGATTTGTTATTGACTGTCATGAGTCTATTAACCCCATACTCCCATCGCTAATTTTGCTTCCAGATTAAATCATGTTTCTGTTAGTCGTATACGAATATCACCTAAATTGTTCCTACACAGCCTACCCCTTCCCCCGAAAATCAGCCCACAAAAGGAAACGTTAAAGGAATAATCCGATTTGTTATCAAAGACATCGACAGTCACGAGTCTATCAACCCCAAATTCCCTTTGCTAATTGCACTACCAGTTAAAACATGGCTCTGTTAGTCGTATACGAGTATCAATCAAATTGGTCTTACACAGCCTCCTACCTACCCCACCCCACCCCCCCCCCCCAAAAAAAAAAAAAAATAGCGCGAAAAAATGAGTGCTACACGGAAGTGGCAAGATCGGAAGAAATCCTTAATTTTAGATACAATGCTACCAAAATCAAGTATGCTTTATAAATTTTAAATCAATGGTTGTGTCTCTCAAGTGTACAAATTCAAGACAAATCCCTTTTTGCCTGATACACGCTAGCCAATGGGAGGATTATGAATTCTAAATTAAGCATGGTTTCTAGTGTATGGTATTCATTACTGTATGAGTTAAATTTATTTTATTTTAGGTGCACATTTATGCAAATTTATGGATGTATTCTCTTCCAAAGCCTGGTGTGATCTATTTCTATCATCTGTTTCTTTGAATACAATTTCAATACGGAAAATGCAACTTGCATACATTATACTATTTTCTATGTCGGACAAGCTCAAACAAACTTTCAGTTTGTCAAAAACACCCTTTGTTTAAAGATTTTGTCATTGATTTGCACGTCAAAAACCATCTATATGAATCAAATCATCTCATAGAGACTTGGGTAAAATTTGATTTTGTGTGGAAAATCTGGACGTTAAACGTTCATCCTGTTTTCAAATTGCTCAGGAGGCATATTAAAAAAATCCGCGACGTCAAACGTGCACGTGCCGTTTCCAAAAGGTGGATCAGACCGTTGCCAAAGGTCAAAGCAGGTGGATAAGTGCCGTTACGCAATCAAGGGTGCGCTGGTCTTGCTATCGGTGTCCGTAACCGGCGTATTCGCTGCAGTTTGAGCAAATTGAACTCATCACAGAAAGAACAACAATTTCTGGTACACATGTCGTTATTAGTTTTTCTCCTAACAAAAATTCATTGACGTAGGATCTCAGACTTTCAACAGGCCATTTGGTAAGTACTAAACTACCGTTTGGTATTGATAATGAAGGGAAGTAATGGACTTGCACATCCCTGACACAATCTTTAAAAGGTATGCATGGAATTTGAATATATTACGAAAACGGCCTATAGATCCAAAGTTGGACCTTGAAAGGATGAAAATATTGCACCTTCGGTTTCAACACTATACAGCGTGGACCAAAAAGAATACTACACATGCGATCATTAATTTCTTCAACATCATCCACAAAATGTTATTGGTGAATATTTCATGGATTAGAACATTCTTTTTCCAACAAAATGATACCATGATCATCGATTTTGATTAAGGCGTTTAGATTCTATGGCTATTTTTCTGATGCAATGTAATTTCCTAAATGTGCTATTTTCAACCCCTGCGATCATCAGAACACCGAAATATTCTCGCGTAACGACTTGCCATAGAATGGGCTGCACTATTGAGGTGCAATGAAAATGTAAGCCATACCTTACCATTGTCTTACATATCAAAGCAAGGCATTCCAGTCGTGTGTCTCCCCGCTTATTCTATGACACGCTGTTACGTGAGAATATTTTGGTGTTCCCAGGTTCGCGGGAATTGAGAAAGAAACACATTTCGGAAATTACATTGCCTCAGAAAAATGGCCCTAGGATCCAAACGCCTTACTCAAAATCAATCATCATGGTATCATTTTGTCGGGAAAAGAATGTTCTAACAAATGAAATAACAATTAATGGCATTTTGTTCATGATGTTGAAGAAATTAACGATCGTATGTGTAGCATTCTTTCTGGGCCACCCTGTATAATTATTATGTGAAAATACACCTCTTCACGGCCAGCGTGTTGGCCAAGTGGGTAGAGCGTCCGTCTCACGTACGGAAAGTCGCGGGTTCGAGCCCCGGTAAGGTCATATTTGTACGAGTTTTTAAATATTTGTAAATGTTAATTTATAAAGTGTATTATAATGTAAATACTATAAATAGCACAGGAATGAACGTAAATTGCGGTTCACACACAAAAACACACAGTTTGCAAGAAAAAGAAGAATACTTTTTATATTTTCTATGGTGCAACTTTGCACCTTTCGGGTACAACTTTGCACTTTAGGTGCTCCCAGTGTGACATTGGTCTGCGTCTTTAAATGTGCAAAGTTGAGCCTATTTTTTTAGTGTGTAGTAGTGTTTGAATGGACAAATATACACCTCAGAATACAGAAGTTTGGAAATTTATGCTGCCATTGGCAAGATATGAATGAATAAACAATCAGTACTCGGGCGAAGTACAATATAGCCTAGATCTACACACAGTAAGTCTATGGGAGGAAATGGACGGGTGAATCCGGTAAATTTGTAGATGTTCACTTTTTTAAAGCACTAAATAATCATTTTGAAATATAATTTTTCACGGCTTCATTTTTAAGGAGGACTATGTTGCTCACATTTTTTTTAACTGTGATCATTGTAAGCCTGTAGCTTAAACTATGATCATTGTCAAATTATGACTTTCATAATGATGATATTATTATCATCGTTGTTGTTGTTGTCGTCGTCGTCAAAATTATCAAAATTTTAGTTAAATCTAATTCACACCGTCTTCAGTTAAGAATGATATATTTGCAATATAAAAGTATACTTTATAAGTTGAAAGTACTTTGGCAAAGGTAAACATAACAAGCTAAAATGTAATTGAACAAACAAGCAGAAAACATGGAAATAGCGAACGAAATTTTATTAATAACAAAATATAAAGAAAAGTCAGTAAAGTGGCGTCATTGCTGATCAATAATTCAGATGCAACGACCACAGTCAGATAGTTTGGTTCATTAATAAAGTGAATTATCTTGAAGTTGAGTACGGGCAAGTTATCATATCATGTAGTTGATCAACTGTGATCAAACAACTTCCATTTAAAGGCAGGTTGTCTCTTTTGCACGCCTAAAATTCAACATTGTGCAAAAACACTTGTATATAGAAGAAAATCCAATTTGAGAACCTTTCGAAAAGTGTAGGAGCTACAAACGCACTTTTAGTAGAATAATAGTAAATGTTTGACTTCGATTTGATTTTTGGTCTATAGTGACACAAAATTCTACAAGTGGTGTAACAAGTCTATTTTTAGAGAGTGCATGTAGGTCTCTTTTACCTCCATGGTGTAATAGACTTGAACTGTACACGTAGATGACCTTGCATTCTTTTCACTGTGCCTGATGTATTCCAGCACAACCGTCTGGTATTATGTAAGTACTGTAAACAGCCTGATATACCCATGGACCCATACTGTAGGTCCATGAAATATAGTGAGATTTGGAACAGCGTGCCTAGAACAGTGTGCTTAGAACATACATGCGCATTTTTTCTTAAATAGGCAATTTCTGATCTTCAGATTTCACAGGCAAGTACTTTTTAAATATCCTAAAGGCATGAATACTGTTTTGCTGTCTTATGGGAAGGTTACAATTGAGATTCCCTACCTTTAATCTGATAAATAGAATCAAAAGGCAATTTATACAAATTATGTCAAAATTGATATCTGAGAGTGTGATGAAGTAATAGAATGAATAAATCAATAAATGTCAAAGATAGCGCTGGGCATACCGTCTTGTACTTTTGACCATTAATTGAAATAAATATAGATGGTTAATTCACAAGCGTGTGTAAATAAATGAATATTGATCTTTATATCATCAAATATTTTCTACAGTACCAATATTGTTATAGTGAAATAATTCATATGGACAATTATGCTATGCATACCTACAAATTAATTTTAATTACTGAATATGTCACATAATGATTATTTTTTTTAATAAAGGAAATGCTACGTAAACACTTCGTAAGCTTCTATCTCAAAATAGCACGTGATTCTATTGTTTGATTGTGTCTGTTTTGTTCCAAACAGATTTTGTAGGAGGATTCCAAATTGACAAGCAATATAATTTCGGATTCAGAAGCTTTGCACAGACATTTTATTAAACAAGCTTCTAGACCACATGTCATGGCAAGCTAGACGTGAAAGGCATCGTATAACAATATTTCCAATTTATTTAACCAATCAGAAGTACATGATTCCTCGTTCTACCAGTGTCTCTGATAAGGTCTAAAAATGAAGCCCTGAAAAGAATTGCAGTTTAAAACGAACACGAAATGCTTGTAAAAAGTGAAAATTATTGAGCAACCCTTCCACTTTTCCCTTATAGACTAGTGTATTGCAGAATTTTCATCAGCTGAGAATAATTCATGTGGTGATTTTCATCTGTATAGTTTGCTAACGACTGCATAACTGTCTAAAGTTTTGTGTTTTAGGGTCCATTCAAACACTGTCAGATATGTCTGATAGCAAAGTTTGACAACTATTTTTTTTTTAAATGGGGTTTCCACAATGTTATTTAGTGTCTTTAAACCTACCAGGAGATAGCTGGGAGGAGATGAATGAAATATGTCTCTCTCGAGTGAGTTAAGCGTGTGAATGTGTGTGTGTGTGTGTGTGTGTGTGTGTGTGTGTGTGTGTGTGTGTGTGTGTGTGTGTGTGTGTGTGTGTGTGTGTGTGTGTGTGTGTGTGTGTGTGTGTGTGTGTGTGTGTGTGTGTGTGTGTGTGTGTGCGTTGGTGTAGGTGTGTGTGTATATGTGTCTGTGTGCGCGTATTTGTGTATATGTGTGAATGTCTGAATTATTGCCAATGCCCCTTTCAATGCCCACACCTTGCCAATTTTTAACGACTTACGGTTTCCTAATGTGTAAGATATCAATAACCTCAACACTGCAATATTAATGTTTATGTGTTCTGAAGGATTACTGCCTCCCGTTATGTTGTCTAAATTTTCTTTAAATAGTAGTGTTTATAATCATAATACACCTAATTTTGTTAATTATTATTTGCCAAAAGTTATAACAAATATCTCAAAAAAATACAATTATTTTTAAAGGTCCGATATTATGGAACCATTTACCAATTGCTTTAAAAAATGCCCCAACTGTTAATAGTTTTAAACATGCCTACAAATCATATCTGTTAAGTTTGTATTCGTCTTAAACCTATATTTATATTAATTGCACTTGATATTTTTTCTACGTGATATTTCATTTTGTATGTTTCTAAGGGGTCAACGTTTTCTAAGGCTACTAGCTCTTTTGTTTGAGCCCCCATTCTCATAAATTAAGTATTTGTCCGTCTGTTCTTTTGTAATGTATTGTATGTATGTAATGCAGTGTTCCTTATAATTTTCTGTGCTTATGTATTTTTTATATTTTTATGATGAATGAAATAAATTGGATTTGAATTTGAATGTGTATGTGTATGTTTGTGTTTGTGTGTGTGTATGTAAGCGCATGTGCATGTTTGTATGTGAATGCATGTGTGTCAGGTTGTGTGTATGTGTGTAAGAGGGTGTGTGTATATGTGTGTATATGTGTGTATATGTGTATACGTTTGTGTGAATGTGTGAGTGTGTATGTATGCGTGTGTGTGCGTGTGTATTTGTGTGTCTGTGTGTATGTGTGTGGGATTGTGAGGTTGCGTGTGCGTGTGTGCTTACGTGCGTGCATGTCCGTTCGTCCGTGTGTGTGTGTGTGTGTGTGTGTGTGTGTGTGTGTGTGTGTGTGTGTGTGTGTGTAGTACTGTCGTGTCGTGTGTCGTCGTGTGTGTGTGTGTGTGTGTGTGTGTGTGTGTGTGTGTGTGTGTGTGTGTGTGTGTGTGTGTGTGTGTGTACATGTCTGCCAACTGGATGTTTGTCAGTCGGTGTCTGTGTACGTTGGGACGAGTAAAAGACACGATTCTTGAAAACTATATTTAAACATATTATGCAAACATTACGAGATCGACAAATTTACGTAATGTGCAATTTAACAAAACCACAAAAACAACAAAACATCTTGACATTTTAGTATATGCATATCTCCACCGCAATTCCACGAGAGTAATTCACTTATCAATCAGAAATTGCCCAGTCCAAAACATGTGATAGATGGTGCGATATCAATTAAGACGAGCCATTCTATACGTTTTAAATGCATAAAGTGCGATCACTTTCGAGCTGATAAATTCAGCAGAACTCTAGTTCTGCATGCTCGTGAATAGATCATTCGCCAAATCCAATTTCGATTTTTTTTTTCCTTCCGTCTGGCAGAATGTGAATTGTGGCGTACATGACTGCTTGCACTAACGATGTCATTGTAAGGAACGCCAGGAAATGTCTTTACCGGGGTTAATGTGAAGTGCAGTTGACTAATTGGCACGATAATTTGTTTGTACTAAACGCGTTTTACATCAGGGCGGTAATCATGCATGCATGTTTGTGGCTGCATGTCGCGTCGTTATGAAATAATGTGCCCTGTAAAAAAAAAAAATTAAGTTAAAATTTGTCTCCCGACAAAAAAGTACACAAAATTTCGTAGGTATCAGTTATAGGAATGTTAGACTCGCACAGTTAGCGAACTATACCCCTAAGGTGGTTTTAAGCTAAACGATGCCGAAGACTGGAAACATTTCCCTGTACTCTTACTCACAGTAACACAGAATGCGTATAACTGCCTCAACGTACATGTAGCCAGGGGCGTCGGGCCTGGGTTGGCAAGGGGGCGGTGAACCTCCATGGAAATATGGGGGGGGGGGCAAATATATCAATTTGCCCTCCCCCAATAATTTTGACAACTTGAAAAATTCATGAAACGTAATTATGCAAGGATACGTCTAAAAAGTAGTGCAAGACACAACAAAACTATCAAACTTATACCGGTATAGAAAATATTACTAAACATACTCAATTTTCAATTTTTCGGGGCGCTTCGCGCGTAAAAGATCTAAGATGCACTTTAGCGCGCTGAAATTTTTGACATTCTTCTTACTTTTGCCACCCCAATCCGAAAAATGGATCGACGCTCCTGCATGTAGCCCCTCCCCCTATTCATATATCGAGATTGCACCGAAAAGAATAAATAATCACGTTTAAAACTGTCTAAATGATTATTATTGGTTAAAACCTAAACATCATTCCGATAAAAGGAAGTAGTGAAAACAGATTGTGTAAATAACAGAATTATACAACAACATGTATAAAACGCATCTAGATTTAGACATGATATATGTATACACATGTCAATAAAGTCTTAATTTATTTTTTAAGGGGTTTTTAAATAAGATAATCGGAGCGATGCTTTTAAGTATAAATGATATGGTGAACAAGTAAAACCAGTGCTACACTCATAAACCTTTTTAAACCAAAGTAACATTAAGACTTTCTTAACACGCGTATATTATGTCTAAATCCAGATGCTTTTTTGTCATGTTGCCATATAACTGTTATTTAAAAGTATTACGTTGCTTAATAGCTACTCGATTACCCTAACACGCATGCAATAATGGAATCCATATCCGTTTACCATACGCTGGTTTGCTGCGCCTATAAAAAGATGTCAACTATCTATCATATACTTGGGTTCATTTTTTTCATGATAACCGAAATGCTATCTGCTGTCTCAAATAACAATTTCGATTGAGATTAAGAAATCTTTTTTTCCATTCCTCTCTAATGATTTGGATATGCGATCGAAGTTTAAATAAAGTTAGCCAGAATTTCATTTACATTCAATTTTACGACTGATCAGAATTCTTTCGTTATTGTAACTCAGCTTATTTGTCTCTTATTTAGCAAGAAAATTTGGTATAACATACAGTAATATGTTAGTTTCCAGGGAGATATGTATCATTTTACGTATAATGAAACAAGATAACGAATAAAATGGAATGAAATTTTTGATTCAGTTCCCAAATTACGAGGGGTCAAGTATACAGTTTGGCAGAAATGAATTTTGGACGTCGTGTAAGCGCTTGAAAAAGAAGAACATCTGCAAACAGTATATGCAGTATAATAATACATACATTTGTATTGCGCAATTATATAAGTATATTCCAATGCGCATTACAATTATTGATAATAAAAAATAAAAGGACTACAAACGAAATAAAGGAAACCCATCATGGGCCAAAAATGGAGAATAATCTAAAAGCCTGGCACCGCCCATCACCTTTCCCAATTTATTGGACATACCCAGTCGGCAAACAACTCACAGAAGCTATGACCTTGAGGCCACAAGACCTCACACAGGTAGCCAATGAGAGAAGTTACACAAATAATCTAATATTACTTTATATAACATAAGATTTCAAATTATATGCATAGATACTGCATTATTTGTGATTGCGATGACGTTTGGCAAAATCTTAAGGGCAGGGACCTCTCTAATAATCAGTTAAAACGAGAAACAAAGAAAGAATTAAGTAATGCCTGTTCAGAACGATGGTCATCCCACATTCAAACCCTAGTTGTGCAGGGAAAATTTCTCGATCTCGTAAAATTGGAATCCAAATCTACTGTATGGAAAAGTTTAGTCTATAATCTTCCCCATCGAGTCGCAAAGTTTATGATCAATTCAGCAACAGATACATTGAATACAAACACTTATCTGTGTAGATGGGGCAAAAAGGTCTCAGATAAATGTAAACACTGTGGGAATAAAGAAACATTGCATCATGTTTTGAACTCGTGTCAAGCCGCATTACAAGGCGGCCGTTTCACCTGGCGCCATAATAACCTGCTTCATTACCTCATTGACCTTATTCATGAAGGCGTTAAACATTCAGAGGCACAGATTTTTGCAGACCTAGATAACATCCCTTTCACAAAAACGGAAGTTTCTACAATACCCAATGAATGCACACAGACAAACCTGTGCCCAGATATCTGTGTACTGTGGAAAAATTTGAATGAAGTGTTGCTCTTTGAACTCTCTGTCCCGTTCGAACTCAACAATGACAAGATGCATAACATAAAACACAAAAGGTATAACTCCGCAATCGTTTAAACAAATGTTATATGTAACTCTCATCTTTTGAAAATTGGCTCTCGTGGTTTTGTGTCAGCATGTAATGAGCACGTTAAAAAATTGCCTATTAATGAACGAGCCTGCTCACATCAAAAAAGCGCGTCACAGTCTTTCAAGGCTGGCTGTAACTCTCGTATTTGTAATTTATAGACAATGAACCTAGTTGAATTACAGGCACCCCTCGTTCCCAGTGATTTTTAGTTTACTCTCTATTTAGCAAATATTAGGTAGCACACTTGTATGTAGAGAAACATACAGATACTATATAACATACACAACACCATATACTATAAACACAGTACGCACACTATTTACATTAGCTTGCTCACACACACCACACACACACACACCACACCACCACCACACAATTACAATACACACAACACTACAACACATTACACACACAACACACACGCACAACATACATACACCCACCACAGACACAATACACACACACACAACATCCACACAACACACCACACACACGCACAACACACCACCACACCACACAGACAGACAGACACACACACACACACAATACACACACACACACCAAACACCCATAACACAACACATTCTTCTTTTATCAACAACACCAATTGCACACAATATACACAATATCAACGTATACACCTACACGCACATCACGCTATATACAGAATCGACAAACACTACTACACCAACATGGTTTACATGCGTGGTCGCGTTTCGGCGTGGCGGGGCACTGGAGGCGGGCGCATTTTTATGAAATGCTCTGCCTTTGTGGCTTTGTCTTCTGGAGTGTGCGTGGCACTGTTAGTTATCACCTCACGATGCGACACATGCTATATCACTAATCCCTTTTATCAGTAAATATTAATATATTTATTGATTCTTGATTTCCACAACATGTATTAAGTCAGCCCAATTGATTTTTTTTTGTTTTGTACTATTGAAAAAAAAAAAAATTGTTAGAATGAATGATGAAAATTTAAGTTTTAATACATTATATCCATTTGCCTTTTTTAGCACTGCTACAGTAGAATTTGAAAATTAATGTTAATTTTCGTTGTAATTTAACTAATTTCTCATCAACTTCTATTGTGGTATTAACAACAACAGTTTTCACTAATTTTTATTTCGGGGTAAAAGTAATAGTTCAGTTTGAGTGATGCAATAAATATAGACTTATGTCATTTAATAATAACCTTTGTTATTCTGTTATTTATGTATAATTCTATTTGCCCCTGCATGTTCATTTATACGTTGTACCTGGCATTCTATTGTGATGTGTAATGTAACTGAATTTCGTTCTGTAGTTTCGTATTGGTAATGTCTACTGTTTTCCTTGTTGTTGTTTTATATATGTGGCAATAAATGATGTTTAAAAAATTAAGTAAAATATGAGTAACATCCCAATAAAGTGTATTATTTTGCTAAGTGGGCAGTCTGATT
>JZLH01S0012580.1:25887-42378 GCA_001188425.1 Eucidaris tribuloides
CATTTAAAACAGTTTGGACTTCGGATTCGGAATGAAATTTTTTCGTCCAACCCCCCCCCTTCCTCCACGCTGAGCGACTTTTCGACGGCCTGGATGACCGAGAAAAAAATTTGGATCTAGGATGGTGGCTGCGAATGAAGCCCCCAGTAGCCTCTCTAAAGTTTTAACTCTAGAACCGCTCTTGACCCAATGGGAAACATATTTTCAAAATTCTTTGTCTGGTGCGCAGCGACATTATGTGTCCAAGTATTAATCTGTTTGAAAAGACACCTGGTTAGTATGATTAAAATGCCCATACTCAAAAACTAAGGTCGTGATACCATCAATGATATGACTTGATTATGTTTCCTATTGTAAAATGATACTTGTCAGTTATTCTATCCTTAATTGGAAATAAGTTTATATATGAAAATGAAATAATTGTAGGCTATGTTAAGATCTGTGTTTGGACTCTTCTGCTAATTAATATATTTCAGAATAATATTTCGGAATGGTTTCCTTTTTGCCTTGTTCAACCCTTGTTCTGCATTTGATCTGTATGTGCGATGACTGTAGACTGAGCTTTTAAGCTAATGATAATAATAA
The DNA here is from genome assembly GCA_001188425.1 of Eucidaris tribuloides. Taxonomy (NCBI): domain Eukaryota; kingdom Metazoa; phylum Echinodermata; class Echinoidea; order Cidaroida; family Cidaridae; genus Eucidaris; species Eucidaris tribuloides. The sequence goes on from JZLH01S0012580.1 coordinate 26,473, forward strand.
TAATCTTCTCCTCCTCCTCCTCCTTCTTCTTCTTCTTCTTCTTCTTCTTCTTCTTCTAGCCCGATATTGATTGTCCAGTTAATATTTCACTTCTAGTTTAAAGGGCAATTCCAGGAAGGAAACATGTATGTTTAGTCTGAATACCCATCCAAAATCATTTTTAATCATGTATGCATGTTGGTTTGGTTAAATCTGCTTCCCCCTGAAGAGGCAAGCTTACCTCCATGGTTCAACAGATTTGAACAACACAATGGGCCGCGCCATTGCCTAGCCCTGCCTAAAAACGTGTGACGTTATATCCGATAATGCATTTTCGGAGTTGTGATTGGCCCAGCTTATTAGTAAAAAATGTTCGTATTTAGGGACACAAAATATAGCACTCTATCTGAATGCTTTCAGAAAAATAACAAATAACATTGACTTCACGCATTTCAAATAATTACTCATATTGTGTTTTGATAAATATGTTGTTAATTCAAAATTTTATACCAAAAAATATAGCCGGTTGGCTGTCCACGGTGTACCTCGCGATCCGCGATCGTGTTTGTGCATACACGTGCGTGAATTTGGTATTGTGTGCGACATGCACTAGTGCACCGTGTGCATGCACCGCGCAAGGGCCAAGGCAAGGAAAATCTACGCAACAGGGATGGATGATAAGTTGGTAACGTAAACTAACATAATTACATCGTGACAATCCAGGCCTTAAAATGCAATCACATACTATGCAACAGACCTAAAATAGTCTAGATTCTTTCATTTTCATCTCTCATAAACTGCAAATTGCGTAAAAATATACATCGGTATAAACTGCTGATGACTGCGGCTTGCTCGGCGAAGCTCAGTCATGACACGCAAATCAATGCGGACGACAAATACGCGAAGGTGACCCAGATCAGCTCAGCCTGGATGATCTGGATCGACAGCTTACGGGCCCAAAGTCATGAAATATCACAACAAAATATCACTAACCTATAAGCTTGTCAGTTCAGCAACCCCCTTTTCACTGGATTCTCATCATTTACCAGCAAAAGCCGATGTGGAAATGACATGAAACAGCTCTGATGACGAGCTGACCTCTGCTCGCTGTGACTTCCACACACGACACAGCATTTGGCCTCGACCCCGGGGCCTCGACATGCATGACACTAGACCACATTAACCCGATCATATTCCAATGTTTCGCGATAACCTCTCTAAATCTATAGCAGATATCCGTTGTTGACATATTCCAGGTAACCTCTCATGGTCAGGAATGTTATAAAAACCTGTCCAATTTGTTAAACTTGATCCATGAAGTGAACCCCGACATTTGACATAAACCCTCGTGGGCAATTCCACGGGAAATGTTACCCAAGGGTGGAAAAATGAAAATCAAGGAACACTGTTTACCCTGGAAATAGTCAGGAAGCGTCACATCGGACATGACCTGCATGAAAAAATTGCGGCCTAAGTCGAAAAGATATTTTTTGAGCCTATGTGAAAAAAATTGATTATGTAAAGACATGGCAGATAAAATTCAGTGTTTGGCAGTATTCTCTGTAAATGTGAAAAATGTCCGTATAAAGACTTTCAGGAAATATTTCTATGCCAAAATAAACTGTGCACTCATTTTAACATCATCCCGCGATACCGCAAGAGAATAAATCTTCTCAAAATGCTATGTCAATTGTCTCGATTCCCTCTCGCTGGAGTGATAAGTGCCGTAACGCTTTTCGATAAAAAGTTATTACAGTACACTATTTTGGTCCAATTTTGTTCTAAATCCAAATGCAAACGCTAAATATGTGCATATCACAGCAACATATCAGAAATTTTCTCCAGAATTGTTATTGTTCTCCAAAAAAACGTTACGGACATTACACAACCAAACGCGTGTACGGACATTACACATTTGTATCACAATGTAGCTGCATGATTACAGTCCAAGATACTTGATCAAACACTGTAAAAGTTGATATCTGCATTAGTAGATACCTTTAACTTATTAACATTAATGTAGACAATTACTTCACAACAATGACTATTCACTTTTGATTGACTAACCTCTACAAGCCTTGTCATTCTTGCTAACTACTCCCCATCGCCTTCCCGATCGTTTCATAGCTGCAAGAACATCAGCAAACTGCTTATCAAGATGAGCAAGGTACTCGTTTTTCAGTCATGATGAGAATATACAGGAGGCATGAGAGAAGAGAACAACCAACTCCTGCTTTAAGCTTCCAAGCGGCTCCTTTTCATGTAGAGATTTAAGACCAAAACAACTGCCAAGTACTATTGTCGATCCAAGAAGGATTCATTGCTGATGATGCAAGTATGGAATCTGAAAAGACCAGGAATCATGAATTCTTTGTGTACACAGCACAGCCAAAGAGATAGGAAAGAGTTATTGCTTACCCTCTCCCACAATGGTACAACAGAACCACTTTTCTGTTTCCAAAGCATGATGGAAGCAGAATATAAGATAAATCCCTAAACAGACTTTCTGACACTGTACATAAAAGTACGTCGAAAACACAGAAAAGCACATCCTTTATTGTGCAAAAAGAATATTGAACTTTGTTGAACTATTATGGACATTTTTAATAGAATCAAGGCAGTCCTATTAGCATATCCGTTATGCTCAGTCATGCGGTATGGATGCCTAGCGATATGAAGAAAAGTGAATGTCCGTAAGCTTCTCTGTAATGACCAATTTTTATGATTACGCATTTGATCATCAATTCACAAAAGATCAAAAGGCTGATTTACATGTTATTACAGCATCCACCAATCCATGTGGAGACATAAATTTAGCCTTTACGATTCTACTATGAAATAAGTCAATCAAACAATAAACGTGTGGGATACACCCCAAAATAAGTCATCAAAATTGGCAACTTTAAAAGATAAAAGATATCATGAAAGTCCTATGGCCAACATTTTTAAATTCTATGGAGTATATCAAACGAAAAGAACCAAAAAATAATACATCATGTACCCTACCACTTTATGAAAGTGCCGACTAAATCTGTAATGTCGCGTAACTCTCAAAAGTAATGTCCGTAACGCCACAATTTATGGCGTAGAGGGAACATGATTTCATCTGTTTCAGATAAATTATACTTTATTCTTTTTTTAACATATCCTTTACCTTTCAATTTATTAGAATGTTAACGCTGTGCTTATTAAACTCACAGACTTTTCAATAACATACAGCATGCAAAAAGCTGTGTCCAAAGAATGTTATGTCCGTAACGGCACACTTTGTCCAGCTACTACACACGAAGTGAGAAATGGATGAAACTTCACTATATTAATTAGGGCCATAGTGTTGATTCATTTATGAGTTCATAATAAAGACAGGTAGTTATCTTAATGCACCTTTTGAAGTCAAAAATTCTCTGAAATGTAATGTCCGGAACGCTGATTGCCTCTGTCGTCATTGACCGCCATAGACAATACACATAGTCCGTGCATCGCGCGAGCGATCGCCACAGCGGGTATAGTTTGGCCTCGCTCGTACGTGACGTAATTTACGTCACTGATTTGACCCGAGAACTTGATGTCGGCTCCCATGTGTGGCCACTCGCTGGCGAAAGTGAGTGAAAAGTGCATAATGTTTGGAGGCCCCTCTCTATGCCAGAAATGCATTAGAAATGTCATATGTACTAAATTTCATTACTTTTTGTCGACAGTATACTCATATTCCAATGTTTTCATCCTGGAATTGCCCTTTAATCCTGGTTAGATGATAAATTTGTAAACGTCTCAGACACTCACACACAAAGTTTGGAACAATTACGCGTGTCTGGAAATCTGGGAAGAGTGCATCACCTATAGTCTCTCTAGGCAGTATGCATTGCTGCTATCAGGCCCTTGAGACTTTCAGTAAAGCAAATTTTCTGAAAGTGAAATCATTGTAGGGTAGCAATTGATTGGGTAGATGCAGCAATTTTGGTTTAAATCTGATTGATAAGAAAAATTGTTGACATCTTAGATAATTACAGTTCTTCCAATTCCGTAAGAGTCCTGAAAGCTTCAATATTTGATATCCTATTGTTGGAAAGATCCCTAGATCCAAATTTTTTTCTCGGTCATCCAGGCCGTCGAAAATTCGCTCAGCGTGGAGGAAGGGGGGGGGGGGTTGGGACGAAAAATTTCATTCCGAATCCGAGGTCCAAACTGTTTTTAAATGAGGTGTTAACAAACCAAAATAATTCATCCGAAAAAGAAAATTGGTGAGTTAAACATGCACCGCACTAGATTTTAAATTCGTCGACTCATTTAATTTAATATAGATTCTGTGTCAAATATAATGATATACCGCTTGCTTTAAGACCACAATATGGCCCACTATTTTACTGTAGAAGAAGAAGAAAAAAAAAACCTTCTTCTTTTTCTTCTTCTTCCTCCTCTTCTTCTTCTTCTTCTTCTTCTTCTTCTTCTTCTTTTCTTTTCTTTTCTTTTCTTCTTCTTCTTCCTTCTTCTTCTTCTTCTCTTCTTCTTCTTCTTTTCTTTCTTCTTCTTCTTCTCTTCTTCCTCTTCTTCTTCTTCTTACTTATCAATGATCATCGGTCAGCATTCATGGAATTGTCCTGTTACAACAACATAATCAACCCGCCGGTTATCAGTACATTATCTAACAATGCAAATTATATTGAAACTAGGGTTGCAAAGGGTTGGAAACTTTCCATGGAAAGTTTTGGGAATTTTCACTGGGCTGGGAATTTTGGAAATTTTGGGAATTTTCATTTTTTCATATTAAATAGTAAAATTATTTTATTTTTGGCAAATGTTATCAGTATTCTGTTCTTTAGCACTTCTTTACATGAATAAAGTAGCTTTACCTCTCTTTTGGCTTCCCAGGGCTTTTCACAAGGATACATCACTCATCAGTCCAAATGAGCTAGAAAACATATCTACACACATTACGCATGTGTAAGCTATATATAAGATGTACATGGTAATCTGAATGATTTTTTTTTCTAATTCCACATTGTTACGTAAAATGTGTGTAGTGCATGTGTATGAATGCAAAATTCCTCTAAAATGTCTTAATTCAATGAGTGGACTTGTTCATCTTATTTACCACTTAATTCACACAGTTTAGTACATGTACGAGTTGATAACACTATTGCGTCAAGCTGGCGCATATAAGAAGTTTGGCTGGTTGAGTTGATATAACATGTACAAATAATGTTGCAAACAAAGCCAAGTTACAAGTCATGTTAATTTTGTCATTATTTAACAAAATAAACAAAAATTACCTTTTTTTACTTTACATTGTTACATTTCCTTTTTTCTTTGTGTAAGGGTAAATGTTTTGATATCCTGACAAAAATTCTGATATTAGATGAATAATCATTTAAATTTTGAAATTAATGAAAATATGCAAAGTTGCCGAAAGTTGCCCGAAATTCCCAATATTTCCGGAAAATTTCCAAAAATTCCCATGGAAATTTTCCGCATTGAAAATTCCCGGGAATTTTGCAACCCTACTTGAAACTGACATGGGATGCATAAATGCAAAAGAGCTGTGTAAACAAATTGTTTCCTAATAAAGCTGAATCATTCCTTAATGAAATTACGAGAATTAATATTGAAGAAGCGACATTGATTGTCCAGTAAATATTTCGCTTCTAGATTAATCCTGGGTACATGATAAATTTGTAAACATTTCAGACACTCAATTGAAACAATTGCAGGTATTTGGAAATCTAAGAAGAGCGCATCACCTAGACTCTCTAGACAATAATCAGTGCTGCCGTTGACTAGACTTTCAATTAAGCATGTATTTATTGTGAAATCAATGTAGGGTAGCAAATAATTGGGTAGAGGTAGCAATTTGTTGCTAAATCTCATTTACAAGGAAAATTGTTGACATCCTAGGTACTTACAGTTTTTCCAATTTCGTAAGAGTTCTGAGAACTTCAATATTTGAAATCCTGTTGTTGGACAGATCCCTGCATTGAACACACATAGAAAACAGAGAAAATGGGTGGGTAAAGCATTTATCGGCACTTGATTTTGAACGGCATTTTAAAACTTACAAAATACTCGTCAGCGCATTGAATAGGAAATCTGTAAGTAATTGACTGATATACTTCTCGTATTAGGACAATATTACGGACCACTATTTTACTGTCACTGTATCTGCATGTAATACAGTCAATTTTACACTTTGCTGGCATACAATGTATATAGAAAAGTAAATTACAACACACAAATACACACACACACACACACACACACACACACACACACACACACACACACAACAACACACACACACACACACACACACACACACACACACACACACACACACACACACAAACACCAAGCATTTATGCTCATTTTACAGCTGAGATTAAAAAATACACATATTCTTATTACATTCCGCACAGTAGAGCCATTGCTTTACCACTAACCCGCGATAGCAGCGCTGACATTATTACTTACAGAATCGTCAAATTCGTGAGTCCACCGATCTCGGGAGGAATTGTGGTCAAGTTGAGACCGGAAAGAGATCTGTGTTGTGCAAAAGGACAAGACGATCAGAATAAGATGACGTATTACCAGTGACGTATCCAGGGATTATGGCGCCCAGGGGCAAACAATGAAATTGCCCCTCCCCCCCCCGTGGCGATCTTCGGGGGTTAGGGGCTTTAAACCCCCCCCCCCTTCCCTTGGGCTGTGATGTGCATATAGAAAAACACCATCATGTTTTAAAAGCATTGGAAAGCATCACAACACCGTTAAATTTAGCATAAAAATAGTATCGCAGAAGAACAATTTTTCAATTGCATTGGAACTTGGGGAGCGGAGCGCGCCGAAAATTTTTGTCATTTTTTTTTCACTTTGCCCCCCCCCCCCTCCGAAAAAATGATCGATGTTCCTGGGTCAATTCCCCTTAGCAAAAATCTAGATCCACCCCTGCCCCCAAACTTATTGACGTAACTATCAATACAAACGAAAGACCGATCAAGTGGAATATACATTTTTTTGCAAAATTATGCGAGGGAGCGGAGCGATCGAGCTTTAGAGCTTTAGCTATAAAACCCATTTTTCTAACACACTTACCCTGTGGACTGGGAGGAGGGTCGCATAATTCATACAAGGTTCATATTTTCCTCCTTTTTTCATCTTTTTTTTTGTTGCATTTTTTGCGCCCCCATTAAAGCGGCGCCCGGGGCACGTGCCCCCTCTGCCCCCCCCCCCTTAGATACGCCACTGCTTGAATTCCTATTTCATAGACCATTATTGCCAGAGACAAGCACATAAGTGAGGATTTGTTGATATTTTTGTTTATGAGATTGTAAAATCGACAGTAAAGGTGAAGATGGATTTTTCACTTATTGCGTAGCTAGAAATATTTGTATCACCTATTAATTATTTGGAAATTACAGGCGCTGAAACGCTACACATTATTAAAGAAATTGGTTAAGAATAAAAAAAGTCGGCCACCCACGATATTTTTTGATAGATCTCCTCCCTGAAAATTAGATAATCTTAATATGTCATTATACAACAATTCATTTTGGATGATCTAGTTTCCTAAAGGCCCCGTCACACTATGACGAATTGGCATAGCGTATCCATTGCGTATGGAACATTTTGACATTCGTTGGCATACGTTAACGTTCGTTCGGGAATCGTTTTGACGTCGTTTTTGAGTCGTTTTAGTACGCAATCATACGTTGTTGTTCGTTCCGTACGCTGAAAAATTTTAAGCATGCTTAAAATTTATCGACGTATGCCAAGCGTACAAGCCATGCGCAGCGCGTACCCTCTGAAGTTGCAATGCGAACGTTTTATTCGTCAACAGGACGGAAGTGGTAAGTCACCAATACATTTCCATTGATCGACCTTAAGTCTGCGAACGTTTTGCGTGTTGGTACCGAATCAAAAATACATTTACTTCTCATTTTTAAACATGACTGTGGGGTTATCATGTTTATACTAGATTGTGCTTCATGTATCTGGGTGTGTTTGTGTGTGTGTGTGTGTGTGTGTGTGTGTGTGTGTGTGTGTGTGTGTGTGTGTGTGTGTGCGTGTGTCTGTGTGTTTGCGCAAGAAAATTGCACACCTTACCCCATGGGGTTTGTTGCTTTAAATGTTTATACTAGGAAAATGTCTCTGGTAATCAATAAAAATTGTTGTTATCGAATTCGGTATATATTCATTCATACCGTAAGGGAAAAACTCTTCTGTTCAAAATACCAGATTTTATTTTCCGGAAAAAAAGTTTCATGCAACACCCCCAGATCAAAATATTTTGCCCATTCCTCATAACAGTTTTACAATACTATTTAAAGGCAGTGGATCTCTTTTGCATGCCTAAAATTAACATTGTGTAAATACAATGGCATTTAGAAGAAAATGCCATCTGGGAACCTTCAGCAAAATATAGGAGCTGGAAATTCAGTTTTAGTGGAATTATAGTGACCGTTAGACTCTGATTTGAATTTTTCTCGCGAGAAAAAAATCCTACCATAGAACATGAACTAAACGGCTATTGCTTTTCTTTTCGCATTTTTCAAATTCTAAGCAATTACTCTCCACCAGATTTCACAGACATGCCCTTCATTCAATAGCCCAAGGGCATGGGTAAAATCTTTTCCTGGTCTGCGGGGATGTTTGCAAATGAGATCCACTGCCTTTAAGAATACATACAGGTGAAAATTCTACATTACTCAATTTCCAGATTTTCATAATTGATCATAAAGAAAAGAAGATCTTTCTAATATAAAAAATCCCTATTTACTTATCATGATATTTAATAAGTTCAATATTTTTGAACAATAAAATCACCAATATACAACACGTTTGCAAAAATATGAGGTTATCATTACCTTAACCGTTGGCCAGATTTCAGGTTATTACTATTTTAAATTGGGGTGAAAGTTGCCTTTCATATCAATTTGCCCTGGAATTATACCAGAAGAGTAATTTTGGTGCTCCCTTTTTATACTATACAAATACAAATCTTGGCTCTCTTGGATTTCGGCATACCGGGGGAAATTAGATACCCAAACTCATGATGGGACAAAATGACGTTGATTTCAAGAAGGTATATGTTCGTAAATGTACACATACACCATGTGATCGACTAGAATTCGCAGACTGTACGCGTAGCGTACGCAAAGCTCGTTAGTCGTTCGATTATAGATCGCTGTCTGTAAGTTAATGATATGTTATGAAATGGTGATGGAAACGTTTTTGATTCGTTTTGATTTGCCGTCAGTACGTTCGATTCGGTTGAATTCACCCATACGGAATTAATTCGCTGGGAATGCTGTGCGTATTTGGAATTTTTCAATTCGTTTGCGGTACGCAATACCAATTCGTGATAGTGTGACGACGCCTTTATGTCTGACATGATACTGTGATACTTTGTAAAGATTGACAATTTTTTTCTTCTAATCAACCAAAACTATATTTCGGTTTCGATGGCAAATGATATCCAGTATTTGGTATAATTACTGACACAATTTGGATAAGGAAATTACTTGAAATTTTACTAACAAACTTTCATTATCATCTCTTGTTAGTACTTTTCATGAAATTTGCATGTGTGCTTATTTTCATCGGTGGTTTAATAGCTCCCTGAGGGAAATTGAAGACTGTAGAATAAGAAGTACTGAAGTCACATAATATAATACTACTTTTGAGAAACAAAGGCTTAAAGTGTTCAAATTTGTCCACAGATTACAATTGTTTGGGTTGTACATCCAAACTTGGTGAAGTTAATTGACACAAAAGAAGATGAATAAAGGACAAAAATAAACATTGTCCCACTTGTCGATTTCCAATAATCAATAATCAATATTGTGGACTTAAGTACTTCTTCTACAAAAAAAAATCCCAAGAGTCTCAAGAAAGCAAAATGCATTTCTGGAATAAATGAATATCTAAAACACTAATTGCATATATTTTCGGAATGTCCTTCATAAGACGGACAATCTGATATGCAATTTATCAAATTTGGACGTTGTGTTGAATTTTACCTCATTTGACCTTTAATAGGAAGTGACCCCATATCTCATCTACATTGCACAAAATATATGACAAGTTATATCTTGTCCTAATCCTTGTAACTAGTCGAGTAATATGAAATACATTTTGAAGAAATTAGACCAGTTTATAAATTTGACCCCAGTTGACCCGTCTCCTGACCTCTACTAGGGAGGGGTCAACTTGACAAAATTTTGTCAAAACATTTCCCGGCATGTAACGACTTCAAAACAATCACTAACTCGATGCACTCTTCAATTATGCTCCAGTCGATGGCTTGGATTGGATGAAAAGAGTATGTCTCGTCTCATCCAACATCCCACATTTAATGCTCCAAGTTGAGAAAAAATGGGTTATAATTAGAACAGCGCGATTGCGAACCTGACGCCTTTTTCGGTTTTGGTTTGCTGTCTTTGCAAATGGGAGGGATGGTATTTGGACACCCTAATCACCCTTACCTGGTACGCCTATGGTAGAGATTCATATCTCTGTAAAGCGTCATATTATCTTGAGAAAAAACCCCGAATGAACTAGATTGAAACAACCAAGGTCAGGTTCTGTCTACCTGACTGTAATCTCATGCGAAGGAAGATGCGCTATGCAGGCCATTTACTTTGAGGAAGTGCGGGAACCTGGCAAGTACACTTATAGAAGGCACAATCGAGGGTACTAGAGCATGAGGAAGACATGGATTGAGGACTTCAAGAGACTGAGCTCAAGAGTGTCTTTTGGGGAAGCGAAGAGAGCTGCAGAGAATCGAGATAGATGGAGAGACATGGTGGCCAACCTTCGTGTCGAAGATGACACATGATGATGACGATATATCCACAGCTTGTAGTTGGTAGACAATGTCCTTTTTACATAGTAAGCAGAGGAAGTAAGCAGACACATTCAGGTACCAGTGTCGGGAAAGCAATCGCCCCCAGTAGTGGATATAAAACCCCACGCTGTCGTGCCCAGAATGGCGGTACAATAACCAGCATTATTTTTTAATGGGATGGAGGCCCAACATACAGAATCACTAAACTAAAATATTTACAGGGCATACAGGTAAAATTAATGAAATTCCTGTAACTCTGTAACTTTCTGTGCATAATGCAATATGAAGCGTATATCACATGATGACAAGATAATTAAAAGCTAGTATTTGTAAACAAAACTTTTCCCATCCACCAACACAATAACCGTCTTATTATTATTATTTTTTTTTTGGATCCGCCCAACTCCCTCCGCCGATATAATGGGAAAGAAAATTGTAGAGTGAAATGAACCCTATAATGAAAAAAAACACATATCTATATGATAGATTATCTGTAACTAATAAGAGGAAATGAGGATATGGATTTAACCATAAGTTGACCCCCCCCCCGTCCAAAAAAAGAATCATGTAAGGAAACACTTCTCATCAAAGACGTGCTCAACAAGCTTTAGGAATAAAGCAACGTTTGCATGTAAATATTATTCATATTGGGACAGATTTAAAGAAGAAGGAAACATAGACATCTTCCTGAATTCGGAGAATACGGAACGATAAAACAGTGAAAATGGTGGAAGTTTAAGCAAATTTGGTTCTACGGTTCAAGAATAATGATTATTCAAACTATAGTAAGTCCTTGCTCTGGAGGATCCTTAACTTGGCAATTTTACCCATGTTTTAGATGAAAGTGTGGAGAACTCCCCATTGGATTTGTACACAACGACACAGATCACACAACACATATGACTACCACTAACAACAACACTACACACACACACACACACACACACACACACACACACACACACACACACACACACACACACACACACACACACACACACACACACACACACACACACACACACACACACACACACACACACACACACACACACATACACATGTAGAATAATTTTACCAGGACATACTTGCACAACAAGCTAAAAGAAATTACAAATTTGATAGAAACTGAAACAAGTGAAAAACAATTGTGTACGAAACTAGTGGCGAGTTCTCCATTCTTTCATGTCAACAACTAGTAGATTTGCCAATTTAGGAATCTTTCACAACAAGGATCTTTGAACAATAATAACTCTTGAACTAATCGATCAAATTTATTAAATCTTTCACTAATTTCCTCCTTGTATTTTTCAAATGCAGAAAGACGTCTGGGTTTCATTCCATATTCGGCAACTCAAACAATAATAATAGTTACCAGGAGCCCCGGCCAGGAGCGAAGCTAAATATAATCCGATTTTACTGACAATTTTAGAAAAACGTGCGTATACATGTAAAGTTGCCTGCTATAGCTGTATAGGTTACAGAGTCAGGCTTGTTGGGATAATTTTACTTATTCCGCGTATGAAAGCCGTAGAAACATCGGTGTGTTGTTATAAACAATGCATGTAAGTTCATATCCAAAAGTACCCTCATCCTCATATTCTGTGAAGAAATTAACATTTTTCAAAAATAGAATTCCAGTAATTTCCTGTTTGGAACTCTGTATGTGAAATCGTGTGTGCACATACCTTCGTTAAGAGCTGTTTTCAAACATTACATTTCATTTGGAGAAAAGGAAATGCAATATCCGGATTTTCTCCTTTATTTTATGAAGTAATCCATCATAACTATCATTGGAACTTAAACGCATTTCTAGGAATTAATTCCATTTTATAATCTTATTTAGCCTTATATAGGGAATAGACGGAGCAGTGCTTCTTATTCATGATATCAATTTTATGATTTCGTGAAAGACGCTGTATAACACTGTGGAAGACCGGTTTAAAAAATTGTCGAACTTTGCTATCTGACATTCCTGACGGTGTTTTAATGGATAAATAAACACCCTAGAACACAAAAGTTTGGACAGTTATGCTGTCACTTGTAAAAAATATGTACAGATACATATTGGCGCATTATTTATTCTCAGCCGATAGGAAATTCTGCAACACAGCACTCTATGGGGGAAAGCTGGAACGGTCTCTCAATGATTTTCACTTTTTAAAGCACTTAATGATCGTTTTAAACTGAATTTTTTCGGGGCTTTATTTTTAGACCGTATCAGAGACACTGGTAGCATGGGGAATCATGTAGCTCAGATTTTTTAAAACTGGAAACATTGTTATATAATGCCTTTAAGTTGGGGGGGGTTGAAATGAATCATATAGTGTCCCCTTTTGACTTACTCTATGTAGTGATGTACACTCTTGAGTTATCTGGGAGCCTACTTTATTCCGAATTAACACTTTGGTGGAGTAAAATCCAGCCATGTTAACCACAGACTGGATTGTTTCTGAAGTCACGTGTTTATTTTTTTCAAGCATAATTATGACTTTCTCTTTAATAAAAATCAAATGTAATCGAAATTTTATTTCAATTAGTTGGTTCAATGTGTCTTCTTTTCAAGAAAAAAAATCATTAACATCTGTATTTCAAATAAAAATATATATAACTGCGTCGTCCATGAGCGTATGGGATCTCTTCGGGTTTTTTGTTTGATTTTGTGGGGGTTGCACAAAATTATTTGCCCAAATATCTGATTAATACCCGAATATTTACAGTTGTGTTTAATTCGTGCTGGGGGGAGGGGGTGGCTGGTGAGGTGGAAGTAGCCAGCTGTAAACATCGGGGGGGGGAGGGGTCCCCTACAGGCTGCATGCAGACCGTGATGGTATAGTGAACCGATTGGACCCCCTCTCATAGTAAGAAAATGCCGGTTTTGCCTTTAACATGTTTAAAAAGGGGCATAAAAAGATAATATCATATTGAAGTAAAATAAGAGGTGATATTGATAATTTAATTGTAAAATGACTGAATAGGCTTAAACATATACATCATTGGGGAGGGTGTGGAGGGGCTTTTTCCGTACCAGGGCGCGAAAATTTTGAATTTTTACCTACAAAAGTACAATATAATTGATTTTAAATTCGTATTATTCGATGATTATACGACTCTCAAAAGGATCTAAAGGCAATCGTTAAAAAGCCGTAAAATGGATACCCTTTATATTAGACCCTTTTTATTAAAAAAAAAGTGGCTACGAGGAGACCCCTCTTATAGTTAATATATATATATATATATATATATATATATATATATATATATATATATATATATATGTTGATGTGTGTGTGTGTGTGTGTGTGTGTGTATTTTGTCTTTTTAAAAAATGTTTCTTAAAGATCATAACATCAGGTTGCGGAAAATGGAAGAAGTGACATTAATAACTAAATGAGTTCAAAATCATCGAATTGATCTGAGCATAAACATCATAGGTGAGGGTCTGGGTGTTGGTTCCCACCTACAGGGTGAGAAAATGTTGAATTTTCACCTTCAAAAATTGCAGTTCTGCCTCTTATGGTGATAAATGAATCTGTATTTCATTCAATTTGTAATTTTTGCTACTGAGACGACTCTTAATTCTTTAGTGATCTAACAGAAAGGTTGGAGAGGGCGCGAAAAAGAATCCCTCTGCATTCAGAACGTGTAGATAAAGTGGCTCATAGGGGCTTCCTCCCTTTATAAGGAAACTAGCTTCCTCGGCGCTTTGCGCCTCGGAAGCTCGGCTGAGAGTTTTGCGCAACAACAACAACAACTACTACTCAGAGGTGAATCCAGAAATTCCCGAAAAGGGGGTGGGCCCCTATTTGGCTGATAATGATTTAAGAAATTACCAAAAAGAGGGGCCCGGCCCTTGGATCTGCCTCTGGTACTGCTATAACTGCTACTACTATTTCTACTGCTACTTTTACTACTACTACTACTACTACTACTACTTCCATACTACTACTACTACTTCTACTATTACTATCATATTATTATGTTACGATTATTATTTTATAATTATGATACCGATGATTACAATAATTGTTATCATTTTTATTGTGATTACTTTTGTTATTTTCTATATTAAAGGCCAATTACAATAAAACTACTACCCATACTGCTAAAACTATTACTTCAGTAGTACTTTTACTTATACTACTTAGGCCTATATTATTATTATCAAAATTATTATTATTATTGTTGTTATTATTATTATTATTATTATTATTATTGTTATTATTGTTGTTGTTGTTGCTGCTGTTATTGTTATTGTTGTTGTTGTCCCGTGTAGCTCTTATCCCCTTCTCTCACTCGGGCAAAGTATCAAATTGTCAAGAACAATCTCGTTTCAAAATGTTTATGCATAAATTTGATTGTTGTATTTTTTTTTCTTTTTGTGAGGCGATCTATTTCAGGAAAATAACATTAAACACCAGCGAACAATACTCATACATGCACACACACTAATGCACACACACACACACACACACACACACACACACACACACACACACACAACACACACACACACACATCCACACACACANACCACACACACACAACACACACACACACACACACACCGTGACACGCACACATTGTTACGATCAATTCACAACCGAAAAGATGAAACAAAATGATACCAATATTTGATTTAACAAGTATTTATTATATGGGGTATTTCCCCTTGAAAATCACTGGCAGGGTTGTTGATTTTTTTGATTTAAATCGGATTTTTATGATTTAAATCAGATTTTTTTGATTTTTTTCCAAAGAAAAATAATGGTCACACTTAACAAGTTTTAAACTATATTTAAACTGTTTTACACCAACAATAGTGGTCAAGTAGTCTTTTGAACATTGTGTATTGTACTATTTGACACAATAATCCACTTATATACAGGTAAGTTTTTTTTTTTTTATTCATTTGCATTATAGAGAGGGACATGTTATGGAAGCCCAAGTAATGTTATGTATTATGTATACATTTAAACTCTTGAAATTTTTATATCAGTCAGTTCAAAACATCCGAAGTGTTACTCCAATGCATGAAGTACTCAAAGAACTTGAGAATTTCCAACAAAATTGACATTATTAAAGGC